>JAWRVZ010000015.1:742500-895000 GCA_037043235.1 Rhodeus uyekii
TGTCTCGAGGATTTTAGTTCAAGAGCACGACAGGTACATTGATTTATTTGTTAACGTCATTGATGTGATTTGATGTAAAACTCACAGCTTAAAATGCAATCATGTGTCTGCATTTTAGACACATTTCTAGCTTTTTATATTCATTCAGATGTAATTGTACCAATTCAGATGCACCTTCTGTGCCTCTGCAACACAAAGATGGGTGATTTGCTTGGTAACCGCTCTATATTGTATCTAACTGTACTTATTGATTAAATATAAGAGATTTCTCAGAGTGTAGATACAGAACAGAGTGCTGGTCTGGTCTTGATCTCAACACACACTTGTCTTGGTCTCGACTTTGTCTCGGTTTAGGTGGTCTTGACTACAACTGTGAAGCCATTTCACCATTTCCCGTTCACTTAAAGCAAGTCTCTTACGAACTCTGAGAGCGAACAGGATCCAGTGCGATGCAGAATCACTAACGCGGACACATGAATGCATCTCATGCTGCACCGGTCCGTCTCAGCATGTAGCTCACACACACAGGGACACACAAACCGTGCTACACACTTCAGCTCTCCAAATCACAGTCCTGAACATTGAGAGCTGTGCGACCCGCTGCTACAATGACAGAGTAATCTCCGCACACAGTAGCACCTCTGTGCCGAGTGCACCGTGCTGCTATTACTTTTGACCACTGTCATTAGACCTGTACGGTACTATTATTACCTTCATAAACAGCATTAAAGCCACACAGGCATCATTAGGCCACCCTCTGTGCGCTCGAATGGCCCCTCCAGAGCAGGAGATTTGAATTCTGCCAGAGCCTGGTATCGTGAGCGATGTACTGTTGGGAAATCACGTTAACGGCTTGCGCCGGGTCGCGATGTGCTTTCATTTGGAAGAAATGAGAATGGAACGAAATGCATGTTGCCTACCGGAAAACATTATTCGGTTTATACCGAAACACTTGACATCTTATGCGTCACGCTGCTCGAGTCTATCAATAATTCCTGTCTTACGTCCGTATGAACCTATGTAGGTTTGGACCAAATTTACAAAATGCTAGCCTAAGGTTCTCACTGGCTGCCCGTGAGCGATATATACTGTGCCCAGCCTTCAAACAAACACTCTAGTTGTTGATGTCAACATGTTGAGAGATGCTTTTCCTGCAATTCCACATTGATGCACTTTCAAAGGAGGACTCGCGCTGGCGTTGATATAGTGAAACAGAAGCCATTATCACTGTTCATATCTGAGATTAAGATGGTATTTTGTTTCCGACACACACCATAAACTATTGACCAATCACAAGTCAGAGCAGAGCAGACCAGTCAGAGCAGAGTAGGCTTTTGGAAAAGAGGGGTTTAGAAAGATCGGATCCTTGATCAAACGGATTCAGACTCTGTGAGAAAAAAGCTGATGTTGCAATGTGTGTTTTTTTTTTTACCTTGCATTCATGAAACTCTATTGTAGGACTATTCAAAACAAAACCAGGAGCATTTACAACAACATAATAGGTGCACTTTAAGACTTTACAAGCATTTACTTCATGCCAACTTGAATGTTGCATGGAAATGCCAGTAAGTTAATTGCCACTGAAAATGCAACTTGAATGTCAGATGGCAATTTGTATGTAAGGTAAATATGTATACATTTGAATGAAGTTGATTAATTCAGTTTTTATGTGCATTTAGTGCATTTTTCTCCTTTTGCAACGCTACATTTCTACATGTAGCATTAATCTAATTGGGAATAGTCATGTATATTTTGTCCCTACTTCTCTTTCTGGATCATCCTGACTGTACTCGCATCCAGAGATGACCAGAAATGCTCTTTGGTGGAGTGCAGAGAAATGTTGCCGCTGTGCCCGATGTCTTGTGAGACTGTGTGCTGGTTGTAGATGTATTGCCGGTCTGTCTTCATGTGCTTGGTGGGCACACGGGTCAATAAGACATCCAGTCTGTTTTTCTTCACTGGTGTTACAGGTCAGATGGGGCGGCCGCCTGGTAATAGTAGATTCCTCCTCTCGCCGTAGTCTACACAGCAGGGACCATGAGGTTGACAGAGTCTCACTCTCCCATCCTAATTCAGCTGCTATATTTCACAGTGTCACTGACATGAACAATAATCACAATGCCAAGTGTCCTGCGATGTCAGATACCTCACGTGCGAGAATGTAAGTACAGTAATACCTTGAGATACGAGCATAATCCGTTCCAGGACTGAGCTTGTAACTCTAATTGCTCGTATCTCAAATCATTTTTGTCAGGGTTCAGTTTGGGTTTCTAGTGTGTTGGTTGACAAAGCTCTGACATTGCCCCTTTGTTGTGTCTTGTTATTGTGTAATCCCGCCCACCTTGTTCCCTTGTTTCCCTTTATTGATCCCAGCTGCGTTCTGGCTCTCTAAAAAACTCCCTTATTAGTGCTAATAACAATGGACAAAAAATGTTTTTAATTGCTATAGAGACACACACACAAACACACACACACAATTGTAGCATATAAGGATTCCAAATAAAATGTGGTTTTAATAATGCCTTCGAGACAGACGATACAGTAGCAGCTAATGGCGGCATGTGCGGAGGATGAGGAGGAGGATGAGGAGGGAAGGATTACATAGATAATGCAAATACAATATGGAAGTGTAGTGTTTCTTCTTGTGTTGTGTATTGGATAGACTCAGAAGCTCATATTTATTATTATAAATCTAGGTTGTAGTAAGGCATCTCTAAGCTGCTCGTATCTCAAATATTTACTTGTATCTCAAAGCAAAAAATCCTTGAAGGCTTGCTCGTATCTCGGAATACTCGTATGTCGGGACACTCATATCTCAAGGTATTACTGTCTTGTTTTATGTTGCATATTTATCAATATGCATTTGACAATTATTCAGTACTTTGGTGCATTTGTGTCTGATTGTTACACTATGGTACTAGTGACTAGTTTAAGGTTTATAAAAACAAAGCTCCTAAAGCAACAGGATAGTGTTCCATTAGCATTCTGTTTGGACGAGGTTTGAGTTCTTCTGGGTATAATAGAGCGAGAGGACTCATTGTGTATTCAGGACAGAGCTAGTCTTTTATAGCGGTGCAGAATATGCTGATATTTGCCCCATATTTTCTGTTTGTTGGGGGTGTTTTTGAATGGGTGGTTTTGCTCGTAAATTTGCTTTAAAGATATTTATCAGCTCCGCTCCTAATTTATGGCATTGTTTGCACAGTCATAGCCCGCTGAGAAAGTCAGCAAGGATAAAAAGTCGGCTGTGTGTGTTATTTAGACAAATAGATTGTGTATCTAGAGCAAGGCGCGCACAGAAATCATATTCATTTGTATTCAAACACCCAAGTCAAAACTGAAAAACGACCATCAATTATACGTTATGCATAATGTATTGAAGTGCACTTGTTGTGCGGCAAGTTTGTTGTTGAGCGCGATGCAATAGAAGGATGTGTTGTTTGTCTGTTGTGTTTTCGGTTATGTTATTATGCCAGCCAGCTTTTTCTCTCTCATCATAATTTCTTTTGCCGCGGTGCTGTTGTTAAATAGTTGACGAAAAATACCTTTGGGAAGTTGATATCCTGCGGTTTGACTTCTTTAAACAACATTTTGCTCGTTCTTTTATAATTGTCATGCATGCAACTCATTTCACAGTAAATGAAAAACTGCATGGAATTTTTCCAAAATTCATTTCTCAAACCACAGGACCATTTAAAATAAGCGTGAAGGCAAAAAGGTGATTAAAAAAAGAAGAGTTAATGCATTCACCCTTAAATCTTTCTGTTGATAAAATAAATGTCCGTGAGTGCATTATGCAGCGACAAGATTTGGTTGTCTGTTGTCAGAACATCTGATTTGTGTTTCAGTAAAGATGCAGATGTTTATTTTATTAACTGTATTGCTGTTTTCATTGAAAAGCATTCACAACCCTATCAAACGGGCTCTATGCACATTATACATGAACAATTTTATAATAAATAAGTAAAAGTTGCTTGTCTTTTGATGAAGGGTAGAGGGGTTTTGCTCTTTCAGCACTTTCAATGCAACAATTTCCTAATTTTCTAATTTCCTCCTCCTCCGGCTGATGTCCTTGTTACATATTTATTCATTTTCCTCTACCAATAGGCTACATATTTGGCGCCTGGGGTGAAGGAAACCTCTAGATTTATTAGCCAATATTGTAATGACGACAAGAGTAATGGGCACGTCAGTCATCGCCGGAGAAAAAGAGTGATGGGCTTCAATGAAGTTCTTTTCATTCAGACAAAATATCCAGGCTACATGTGAGTGGATACGACGTTTGGAGGTCAGACAGAACCAAATTCTCAAAAACATGTCACTCACTCACATATAGAAAATGTGTTTATGTAGTAATTAACAGTAAAAAAAAAAAAGTATATATATATTTGAGCACACTTTTAATTTTCGGAAAGTATTGTCTGCTTGCCAATGCTACATTTATTTGATGCTGCAAAAACATTAATATTGTGAAATTCTTTTTTCTATGTTAATATATTTCCCATTTTAAATAGTCATTTATTCCTGTGATTAATGCTGAATTTATTAGATGATAAATACAGTAAAACAGTGTAATATTATATCAGTGTAAAACAGCTGTTTTCTATGTGAATATATAGTAAAGTGTCATTTATTCCTGAGATTAAAGCTGAATTTATTAGATGATAAATACAGTAAAGCAGTGTAATATTATATCAGTGTAAAACAGCTGTTTTCTATGTGAATATATAGTAGTGTCATTTATTCCTGTGATTAAAGCTGAATTTATTAGATGATAAATACAGTAAAACAGTGTAATATTATATCAGTGTAAAACAGCTGTTTTCTATGTGAATATACAGTAAAGTGTCATTTATTCCTGTGATTAAAGCTGAATTTATTAGATGATAAATACAGTAAAACAGTGTAATATTATATCAGTGTAAAACAGCTGTTTTCTATGTGAATATACAGTAAAGTGTCATTTATTCCTGTGATTAAAGCTGAATTTATTAGATGATAAATACAGTAAAACAGTGTAATATTATATCAGTGTAAAACAGCTGTTTTCTATGAGAATATAGTAAAGTGTTATTTATTCCTGTGATTAAAGCTGAATTTATTAGATGATAAATACAGTAAAACAGTGTAATATTATATCAATGTAAAACAGCTGTTTTCTATGAGAATATATAGTAAAGTGTCATTTATTCCTGTGATTAAAGCTGAATTTATTAGATGATAAATACAGTAAAACAGTGTAATATTATATCAGTGTAAAACACAGTCAGTTCTGTTTTAAGTGAATGTAAACAATTGTGAAAGAAAACGCATGTGTAACAATTTAATGCATCTGTGCGTTGGGTCTTATAAACCTGCTGCCGAATTTTGAAATTATATCAAAAATATCCAAATGACATTTTAATGTCTAGTAACTTTTAAAAACCGCTCGTCACAGTGGCTGGTGAGCAGAAACGTTAATGTCAAGCCATGATATATTGTATATCTATTGCATTATGGTAATGAGAATAGGCTTAGGAATTGTTTAACTAGCATGCAATAAATTTCCTAATGACAAAAATCTCCTTAATATGATCCTTATTATAGGCTTTTTACAGTGAAATATTAGTTTTCGTGAGATTCACCCAAGCACACCACGGCCATGTTTTAGATTTGTCATCGCATCGAAAAGGTCATGAAAATGACAAATGCACAATTGGCCAGATGTTTGGCGTGCGCTCGACTGATGCCGCCGTTTATAGCGTAGAAGATGCGTTTGGCTCCCCTGCCATCTGCACAGTTTTTTCCAATTTCAGCATGCAGCCCTGGAGACGTGGAAGCTAAAGACTCCAATCTGCATGATGTTTCCCATTACTCTGCGGCGCTAACAGTCAGAGCATAGGCTGACATTACGCCCTGAGTGCTTGCTTGAGATGGAGGTGTGATAATGACTTCTCTGAGATTTTTGGACTTGTAAAATATGATATCTGAAATTTTTTTGCTGCTCTCTTGTTCCTCCAAGGGTTGTGTTGGGTTTCAGAGGTTGCCAGTTATCTCTGTGTTTTCCCAGAAGCCTTGTGAGAGATGGGCCGGGTCTGTCAAAATATATGTTGGTAGTGTCTGATAGTGTTTGATGGGAAATAAATACCAACTAGAGACTCTTTAGGGCTCGCTAGCGGTAGATTTGTATAGTGACAAGTGTTGGGGAACAGGGAGAAGTGTGTTGGAGAGGCCGTCGGGTGACTTTTCGGGATGGGAGTAGTTGAAAATAACAGTCAAGAGGCATTAAATCATGGCCCACCTGATTGAAACCTTGGAACTGGGACTGTATAGAAAGAGTTCACCTGGACAAATGGCTTGATGAAAAGCTGGGTTTTCATATTGGAAGCTTAGCTTTAAACTGGGTTTTTTCTTTTGTATGAAGAAATGTTTTCCTTTTAAAGCAAAAAAGTGAATTATCCACAGATGCTGTCTCTCAGTGTTGGATAATGGCGATGTGATTTATGTGCATGCAAACCTGTCTTTACTAAAGAAGTTGGAGTGTATATGTCATGCTGCAATATGATTTAAGATGAATCCATCATTGTACTTTGTACGAATCGGTTGGTTGGTCCTCTTTGAACCAAAGGAGAAAAATGCATATGCTTCTGTTTATTTCCAAGGCATTATTAGGTAAATTGCCAACGCACGCGCACACACACACACACACACACACACACACACACACACACACACACACACACACACACACACACACACACACACACACACACACACACACACACACACACACACACACACACACACACACACACACACACACACACACACACACACACACACACATATATATATCTTATCATATTATAATTGTATATACTTGTAATTATAAGACTGGATCTTCTTTACTTTGAGCTTTCCGGCGCTTGCAACACCAAGGTCAGGGTTCGATTCCCAGGGAAATCAAGAACTGATGTTTCTTGAAACTGTGTTTCTTGAATGCAATGCAAGTCGCTTTGGATAAAAGCGTCTTATAAATGCAGAAATGTTCTCAATCATGTTTAACTGTTCCTAGAGCATATTCTGAGTTTGGCAAAACTGGATTTTCCTGATATGCTCATGCTATGGAATGAAATGCAGAATATTATGATATTAGAAGCACTCCCATCTTTAAATATTTTTTTAGAAACCCTAGAGTCCTACTTGAATGAAACGTGTATTCTGTACTTAACTTTTCATATAATTTCTAGATTAATTAATTAATTTATTTATTCGTATAATTATTTCTGGTTTTATGTGTTTGTAATTTGTTTTCTGTTAAACTTTTTTTGCCAGGACTCCTGGGTAAACGAGACTTATATCTCAATGGGATTATTCCTTGTAAAATAAAGGATGAATAAAAACTCATAAATAAATATTTTTATACCCCTGACAGTTAACTATCAAGCAAAAATCTGTTTAGTTTGAACACATTTCAGAAGCCTTTGTCAACTCATAGACAGTAATGATGAATTCCACTTCATGTTCAGCTATTTCTATGTTTTTACAGGATTTATTAATATACTGAAGCATAGCATTAGCATAGCATTAGCATAACAATTGCTGAAAGATTACGACAATATAGAACATTTAACATTTATATCTGTTCTCAAACCAAGCTCAAAATTAGCACAGCAAAACATTAAACACTACTAAATAGCCCACTTCACATGAATTTCACACATACACGCACACACGCACGCACGCACGCACGCACACACACATATACAAACATGCTCAAACCAATTCATTTTGAGCGTTAGGGTTTATAAATAAATCCTTAACCCTACAGTATATTATAGTATATAATATAAACCCTAATGCTCAAAATAATTAAATTGGTACACACACACACACATCCCTGTTAATGGCAATACTCTACAGTCTTTATCGAGATTACCTTTCCAATGTTCCCCTCAACCATTTTTTCTCCATTTTTCACCTGACCGTCCATGTCTGTCGTCATGTGTGCAGCTCCTGAGGTCACAGGAGAGTGGATTTCCACTTTTTGCCTGTGCATTTCTTTGTCTGTTTGGCTTTTTTCCCCCAGTGTGTGTGGAAACAAGTCGACCTGCATCCCTGAGCCCCTAATTTAAGCCAAGTGTGTTTGCCTGGTCCGAGCTTATTTTCCCCCTACCTGCTCCAGATGCAGTCAGTTGATCCGCTAAAGGTGAGAGAAGTCAGACTAAGAACTCAGGCCTCGGTGACCGCAACTTGGCCTAATGGGAATCTTATGGCTGGCTGCTTCTCTCAGCAGGGATACGCGGGTCCACAATGAGATGTTCCAGCTGTGCGGCTGACATCTAGAAAATGAACTGCATTGTGGAAAAGATGCAGTCTCGCCCTCTCCAAAGACTGGCACATGGAGATTGATGATGAAGTGGTCAAATAAGGCGTCACCTTCCCTCTCTCCTCACAGTTGTGCGTGTTGACAGTAGCTCACGATTGGATTGTTTATGCACAATGCAGCCTGTGCATTTTGAATAGCTTAGATTTACCCGCTGTAAAGGATCAACACAATAGGCTTTTGCTGGCTTATGTACACCGCTACAAAAGGTCCTGTTTCGCTGAATAAGTTTCTGCTTTATCAAGCCTGCAGTTTTCATTTGGACGCTTTCGGGACAGTATACATCACAACAAAATCTCATTCAGCGCTGCAATTTAAACGTTCGTCCCATTCTTTAGAATCAATACTCAAGACACGCTGATTTGAGCATGCAATTCTCTTTAGGCTTTGAAATTTCAGCGCATTAACAAAGTCCTAAACCTAGTAGTTTGTGGCGTTCATGCTGATGCATCAAAATGACAACAGTGTCTTAACGATTGCCCAGAAGTGCGCTAGTCAATTTAAAATTAGCATTTTTGTTTGGTCAATATTCCAGTCAATCACTAGACATGCTTCACATTTGTTTTGAGTGTACTGGGACTCAAACAGCTGGAGATGTGTATGTAGTGAACCAATTTAAAATGCATTCTTCTCGTCTGCGCGCTCTTATCAGGATTTCTGTTGATATGGCAGAGATACACGGTTAGGCGTTCCAACAAGCGCGGAGGGGATGTAAACACCCTGTCGAGGGCAGAGTGAGACCCCAGCGCTAACGGTGAATGCTGTCGCTAGTGTTGTGTAGGGGAATTTACAGTTAAGACCCGAGGACCAGATATGTTGAATGAAGAGCAGGAGTCAGAAGTGCATCAATAGAAGAAATTTTAGTGAAGTTTAGTTTGTAGTTTCATCAGCAGAAGCCAGCTTCAGGTCTCACAAGGAGTTTGTAGGCCGCCCCACATACAATAACATTGTTACAGCAATTATACTCTAACAGAGGGTGCTAACTACGTCAATGATGACGTTTAAATGATTCTGATTGGCTAAGAAAGAAAGAAAGAAAAATAAACAAAACTAGTAATTTTCCACACAAGAGCAGACAGTCTGAAGCATTTCTTCATTGATCACATGGTTGACGGGTTCGTGACGTGGCTTGTCGAGAACAACAAGTTTTATGGTGCCAGCTAATCACCTCACCAATACAGACCATATTAACACACACACACACACACACATACAGCTTCTGCAAGGCTGAACTCGGCTCAGGCTCCAATTATCAAAAGAAAGAATACCCAAAACATTCTGATAACATGTTCTATCTGTTGAGAAATGCTGACAATATTCATCCTTACACTATGGAAAACTACAGAAAAGCAAAGAAAGGCTTTAACTAATAAAAATCCCTAACTTGATTATAAATCACTCTTTACAACTCATTCAAATAAGAAAAAAGGAAAAGAACATATGAAAAAATAAGACAAAGAAAAGAATATAGATACAAATAAGAAAAATAAAAGAATATATATACAAGCGGCAATGGATTTCCAAATCGTATCTTTCAGTTCACACAGTGATCTGTTAGTGGACGTCTCTTGTTTGTTTGATGGCTAATTAAAGCTGCGCAAGTTCAGATCTCTGTTGCAATCGCTGAGGTCTGGCCATTTCTTTGTCTTCTTAAATGTCCTTTAACTATATTCAGTAATTCATCATGTCATACTCTTTCATTTTACTTGTTTGTCAGGTTGGTGGAAGGGGATGAGGCGAGGACTCAATGCTGCAGTGGATGAGGATTTTATTTTAACAAAAGGCAAACAAAAACGCAAGAAAAACAACCCCAAGGGGGAAAAACAAGACTCAAGACTTGACAAGACAAGACACAGGAAGGCACAGCCATGAAATGATGCAGAGGGATTAAATAGATACTGGAGAAAGGGTGATTGAACTGGAAACAGCTGGGACAAATCAAAGTTAAGCAGGAGAACAAGTTGGGTGGGGTTCACAATGACAAGACACGAACACGCAGCCAATGCGAACATGAAAGCACACGAACTGTGTGCGTACAGCACTGCACCAAGACCTGAGAGCGTAACGTCGTGCTCACATAACAAGGATGAACACACGGGTCATGAATGTCCGAACCCCCGACACAAAACCGAAACTGAACAAGAGTAGTCTGGGGATCGGACATCATAACCCGCACACAAGACGTTACACAGACAAGAGCGCGCGACACGAACCCTCAAAGCTGCGCGTGCACGCACAAAACACTGGACATTATGGCACTACCATAATGCCACAAAAAAACTGGAAAAGACTAGATCGAATGTGGCAGAACCCTGACATTGTTTCACTTTTCTAGTCAACATAATGTCAAGCAAATTTATTATTTTTCATTTATAACAAAATATATCCTTAAAACAGTCCTCTGCAAAAAGTTTTTAATTGGGCCTTTTGCCTGGTAAAATATCTAAAAATTATTGAAAAAAGAGACAGCACTGCATAAGATATTACAACCTTTTGCAAATTAATTATTGTGTCTTTAATATGAGTGCATTTGGTGCATTTAAGGTATGATTCGGTCAAAACAAGTGCAGAAAAACTGCCAGTCTATTAAGACAAGATGCACTTATAATTTACAGAAAATGGATGTTTATTCATTACAGTTCAGAGTAATTTGTGTACTGTCAGAAATGTACAGTTCTAAGAAAATACAAATCATGCAGTCGGTTATAACCATGCATTCATCTCATTAAAGAAATTATTACAAGTTGTGATCATAATGATTACAATCACTTATAGTCAAGATACAAACTCTAAAAGTCTCATTAATATATGCATTGTTGCATGCTTAGTCATTTGATCTTGATTTAAGTATTTTTAGACATTTTATCTGCAATGCAAGATAAAAATACTCATGAAAGACAATTCTGTGTGAGAATCAGAGCTCCTGAAATACTGATATTAAATTAGGGTATTGAAGTATTCATTGCTATGGAAGTTTGAGAGTTTTAGAGACTTGTTCATGTTGTTTTAGAGGATGATTAAACTATTTGTATACTCTCATGTATCTTGGTTCAGGTTTACCTGCTTGTATGTGCAAGTGTGAGTTGTAATATTATGTGCATGTTGTGGACATATCTGACTAGTTTCACATTATACATTTGGCAGACGCTTTTATCCAAAGCGACTTACATTGCGTTCAAGAAACACATTGAATCAGTTCTTGCTTTCCCTGGGATCGAACCCTTGACCTTGACGTTGTAAACACCAATGCTCTACTGATTGAGCTCCAGGAAAGCTGTTTTAATTAGTTTTAATATATCAGCATGCGTATGAGTTTAGTTTAGCTCTTTCAGCTCAAAGTATGTTTGTATCATTTGCATAAACAAATTGTTCTTCTTTTGAAAACATTTTCAGTGCATTGTTCATATTATGCAGTGTTACTTTTTTTCAACAGTGTTTTAGTTAGAATAGTTTATTTTTATCCCGATGCATCAGTTTTTTTTATCACTTCACTGTTGTCGTTGACAAAATGAAAAAGCGTTTCTTAAGTAACATGATGTTATCACCGGTTGCGTGTGATTTCTGGTGCCACTGAGATTAATGTGAAGCCAAAATTATTTGAATAGCTGTTTACACAATACATATTTTTCAAAGCAGCTTTACAGACAACCGCAATGTTAATGTTTATCACATCTTCATATCTTCATGCCTTACAGATTTAGTAGATACGGCTGATAACATAGTTTACATTTTGCGATGATGAATGCAAGGAAGACTTGAGATTTGCTATATAGTATATTTTGCTTTATATGAGAATACTGTATGAATGTGGAAAAAGTTGGACATACTTATACATCCAACTTCAACGGCGGAGCTTTGGGATAATAGCATTTACATTTTACCATGATATGAACAATCACACAGCTGAGATTTCCTATGTATTGCCTTACATGTATACTGTATGTATGAATGTATATCAATCATTTAATCTATTGCTGGACAATAATACAGTTTGTGTTTTTTGATTGAAAGTTGAAATTTGCTGTCCACACAAAAATCGATTTTCTCACTCAGTTTTTTTTGTCTTGTTTTCCATTACAAATATTGCATTTTTTTAACGCAATGTACATTTACTTGAGAAGCAAAATAGTTTCCTTGAGTTTATGCTTAAAATAAGAAATGAATTTAATTCAAAAATTCAAAGTGAAAACATCTTTGTTACGACTGAAATCTTCGTAACCCTGAATAGGGATGATGCTGTGTGTGGTTGCGTCGTGAAGCATGTGTGAAGCAGTGGAGTGAAGGGATATCAGAGGCGGGTGACGTCATGAACCAGAAAACTATAAAATGCAAGTCAAACAAAACAACGGCAGCTTCTAAGTGACTGAAGTAGTCACTGACAGGCACGCAGGATATACGGCAGGATAACGCGGTAACTTCTTTGCGTTCAACCTCAACCCCAACATTTTCAAGTGAACGAGAACGACATCTCTATGCTGAACTGCTGCGACTGAGCTACAATCAAACACTCAATGCAGTTCAGGACGCGTATGTCTTGAAGACGCAATGTTGCTAGCGCTGCATTCATGCATTCTGTGAAAGTGCAAACGGAAGAACTCGATATTGTTACACCTTGCCCTCAAAGGCGAACTTCAGGATCTTCCTGTGTTGTGGAAGGACGTGTATATGGAGTATACGTCCTTGAGACATATCAGACCTGATCTGTGATTCGATCTGCCTCAAGGATAATATTTAAAATCTGAGCTGCATGACTGAGATACTCAGATGGCAGAGATGGGCTGCAACTCCCCTTCTTTGGGATAATACAGGGAGAGATGCACATTCATAGCTTTTCCCAAGCAATGCTTTTACCTCTTGTTCCATAACCAGAGCCTGCTCGACAGCCACCACTGTGGGTAGAACCCCCATAATCTAGATAGGTGAGACCCCTTAATATCCTTTTTTTACTGTGAGCAGGGCCCAAAGAAATATATTCAGGTGAAGCTTTCATGCTGCCAGAAATTCTACTAAGGGAACCAGCCTCTTGAGACTGGCATCTGGTGTTTTTTCAAGCAACCAGCTTGGTGCCCTGAAGCGGCAACATAATGATGTTCCTCAGATCTGTCTTACCCCGAGACTGGATGACCAGCAGGGACACCCAAACTGATTCCTCAGAATCATCCCAGTGCCGCTAGATTTCTGGCAGAACACTGAAGTGGGCTCGATAGGAGGCTGGATATTCCACGATCTTGGTACCTCGGTGTGGAGATCGGGAAAGAAATGAACGGTCTGATGGGAAGTTTGCACTAATTTTATCTTTGGACCGAGCATCCAGCTTCTCAGCTGGCCAGTCTTATGTTTAAACTGGCAAGCGCGAGTCACAACTTCCATCAGCTCCTCATAGGCTGATGAATAAATTGGCGAACCTTCGTCTTCAGCCTCAGTGCCAGCAACTCCTCTGAGCTGGATAATTGCAGCACTGGCGGCTACCCTTGGGTAGAAGTAACCAACAATCAGGCTTCCCAACCAGAAAAGAAGGCACTGGATCTGGCAGAGATAAGGCAGAGTCCAGAGTCTCTGACGGATCCATTTGTGACCCTCAAAAACCAGATCGCCACCGTGCCTCGGCAACAGCAGGACCCAATACCTGAGGATCGAGAGCCACGGTGCTTTCCTTAAAGAACACCAGGCGGAAGCGGAGTGTCCGTAATTTGACATCGTACACAGCCATGACTCTGGGCACTAACTCTGCCTGCTCTGCTCCCCAACAAACACCACAAAGATCACGTGTTTCTCATATAGTGCTTACTGAAGACACAGAATCTTCCACTCCTTGTTTGTAATGGCATTCTTGTTTTAAGCATATACTCACTTATTTTTTTCAGTAACTCACTAACTTACCGTGCTTGTATTGGAAAACAAGAGAAAAAAACACTGAAGAAAACACAGCTTTCCTGTAGCTCAACCTGTAGAGACTGGTGCTTACAATGCCAAGGTCATGGGTTCGATTCCCAGGGACAGCAAGAACTGATTAGAATGTCAGTGTGTTTCTTGAATGCAATGCAAGTCGCTTTGGATAAAAGTGTCTGCCGAATGCATAAATGTAGAAAGAAAATCCTTTTTTTTATTTGATATACTATATATCCTTTTGATATAGTTTGCATTTTTCTACGATAAACTAATAAAGCGTTTGGGATCCGCTATACCGTACATATAGAACCTCAAGAGGTATTCTAGACCTCCTTCTTCTGAGCAACATGTGAACTGGTGTTATGGCATGTTCCAGCAGGAGTTAACTGCCGAAGCCAACCAAACTCTGACCCTTGATTGGCACCAGCTAAGCAGAGGCCCCTGCCCCCGGTGAGGGCCCCAGGGAGCTTGTGTACTGCTGTCAGCTGGCTGGCCACCTCCTTGTGCCCTTGCCAAAGGCTTCTGTCTCGTCCCCTTTCTGCCGATGATCATTGGTCAGTGCCAGGGCTTCCACTCCTGCCAGTCACACGTAAGACGAGCGAATGGGTAATTGCGCAGCTGGCAGCGTGAAAAAGCCTGCAAAGAGACGGACAGACACGGGTAAAATAATAGGGGAGAAAAGAGATGCGGACAGAATAGAAGAATCTAAAGTGAGGACACTCTTAAAAACAAAGAGCTTTCACAGCAATTTCATATAAAGGGACTAACCTAACCATGGACTGTAACTTTAATGATAGCTATATAGTTTTTATACTCATTCTAATATTATGAGAATAGGTCTAAACTATAGTTACAGTGATTAAAAAATCATTGATATCAGCTGATGGACAACAAAAACATTGACAGCCAAACAGAATCCACCCAATTACTGTGGACACTGATATAGTTATCATTATGGTTGTCTCTTATTTGCATTATTTACATGCACATTCTTCACCTGATTATGCTTAATAAGCCTACAATGCATGTGATCATGTAAATGCTTTAAGCCGTTATCGGAGTAAAGTCATAAATGGCTTAAGCACAAACTGGTTGTCACTGTTAGATTTTTGCCCCTTACACAGATTTCGCCCAGCATGTAAACCTGGTTTCTTCCAGCTTATTGAAGTGAGGCACACATGGATCTTTGCTGTGTCCAGACAGAGCAAGTGTTTTGCAGTAGGAAGAAGGAAATACATCACTCAGACTATTTCTTGATCAAAAAAATTATAAAAGTGCTCCCATCTCGTGCAGCAGCAGAAGTGTTACATGTGTAACTGCATGAGATTAGAATATATGAGCTGAAATGTTATCACTGTCATGTTGAAACACTCTTCTTTGGGTTTAAAGCTTTATTTAACATCACAAATGACATAAATTAAATACTTTCAGATATGCAAATTATTATGTTTTGACATTGCTCCCAGAAAATAATCTGATTTATCAATAAAGTCTTGTAAACGCTGTAAACCCGAACAATAGGTCATATTTCAGTAAGCTGATATTCGCGAGTTTCCAGTGCATTGGTGTGCATGTAAACATGCTCATTGTGTGAACGGGCCTTAAGAACCTTATGGGAACCTTTCAGTAAACAGTTCTTAAAATAACTTTTTTTCCCCTTAGGCTACATCTACATTAATCCAGATGCATTTGAAATTGGCGTTTTCATTTCAGAATGTTCTCTAGTGCATTGAAGTACTTTCCAAACACTTCTCGTCCGCACTGCAATTTCGGAAAGCATTTAGATCTCACAATGCATATGTAAAACATAAAAAAGCTCACTGAGATGGAATTGATAAACCAGGCATAATACATTTCTCAAACTATTCTTCTGGTATGATCATTTTATGAGTGAAATACTGTTTTTTTACTTACTGGTGTAAAACTTACTGGTGATATTCAGGCCATTCTCAAAATCACTTTTCCATGTATGGTCTCTAATGCAATTTCCATTGTATTTTGTGCACAACAGCAATTTTATGATATCTTTGAAGGAAGGTAATATGAATATTGTACAAATTAACATTTAAAAAACACTACGACAATGAAGGTACTGTATTTTACATCCACACTGGCTGCGTGTTCGTGTCTTGTGTAACCCCGCCCATCTTGTTCCCTTGTTTCCCTTAATTGTTCTCAGCTGTTCTGCTCGTTACCTTCCTCATGTGTTCCCTATTTAATTCCTTTGTGTTTGCTGTCCTGTATCACATCGTAGTCATTCCTGCATCTGTTTTTCCCGTTCTGTTTCTTAGTTTAAGTCTCATGTTTTTTCCCTTCAGGTCAGTTTTGTTTGTATGTTTGTTTTATTTTCATTAAATATACTCCTTTCACCTGAATACTTGAGTCCCCCCTATTTGATCCATGACAGTATCCAGGTTAATGTAGATGTATCCATAAGAAAGATGTTGGTTCTCCAAAGAACGTTTCGGTAAATAACAATATACAGAAACTTTTCCTACTATAAAGATGTTTAACGTTTTTCATTGAGCAATTGAAGCCAAAAAAAAACTTTATTTAGAGTGTAAGTACCATTTTACCATTTTCTGCCATGAAAAACCTGGAAATGTTCTATGGATGTTAAAGGTTCTTCAAGGAACCATCATTGCCAATAAAGATTGTAGAAGATGGACTTTGTAAAGAGGCTGGTTATTGAGGGAGGGAGGGAAATAGCGAGGATGTGGGAGGAAGCAGCAAACTACAATTAAAGTAATTAGCCAATGTGGCTTTTCCAAGACTGCGACAATATATGTCTCCTCTCATTACTTCCTGTAAGCAAACACGGGGCGTAATGAGAGGCAGCATACGGCACGGCACCATTTACTCCTGATGCTCAATCCATTACAGCTGCCGTGGTCTGCCAATCGAGTCCACTTTCACCCCCTCCGCTCCAGCCCCTCGTACACGCTCCACTCCACTTTGCCAAGGAAACAGCGTGTCTTGGACAGGGGCTACTTCTAACCGGATCCCCATTCCAGGGCATAATAGCTGGTCTCTAGAGCTCGCAGCCAAATGGAAGCGTGAAGCGACACTAGAGGTATTGAGGCTTGTCCAGGTGTTTGCGAGTGCTGCTAATTGATGCCGAATTCCCAAATATTTGGGTTTATGTGCGTGGCATGATTAACATGTATGCACCGCTAATCCGGAGTCATTTTTGAGGAGCAGCTGTATTTGATAGAAAACGTCAATCTCTGGTTTAAGCATAAACTACATAATAATTTACATTGCTGCCAGTCTTAATGTTAATTGCCATGTTTTTTCTTTTTTTTTTTGTTAAACAGGTCATTAAAACTAATGATGCTTAATTTACAAACAAACATGCTGTGGAATATCTGATAATTATATAAGTATTATATTATTATTAATTTTCATTTGCTATAGTAGTTAATTAAATATTGCTTAACTTTGTACTCTAAAGTAGCATATTTAATGGCGTTATTTAGTGCAATAACAAATATTTTTATCTAAAAATGCACAGTATACAAAGTAATAAACAGTACTTTTCACCACTTTTTGTTTACTTATGACCTTTCCTTTTGTTTGTTTTTTGTTGTTGTTTTATTTTGTTTAATTAGGCAGCGCTGGTCGTTGGTTAACGATCACCAATAGTTAAATATCTTTTTAAAACCATTTCATAACTTAACTCGAAGTCTTGAATACCAATGTTTTTGGGTTTTTTTTTGCACATATTTTACTGATGCTTATGTGTCCTGGTCCCCTTTTCTTCATTATATGTCAAGTACATGTCATTCATACTTGACTTTCAATGATTAAATGTCAGATTGCAATAGTCAAGGTGTGGGGATTTGACTCATTTAAATGACCACAGTCATTAGAAGTCCTTGTGGTTTGGCTTTAATGAGAGCTTTCATGCATTGATAAATGCTTGGCTAACGTAAAACCCGATGACACATCAAAACATCGCACAGCCAGAGAAGAGGTCCAGCTCGGCTTATTAACCTCAAGCTATTAGTTTCCAAATATTCTTTTTCTTTTTTAAATCCAATCAGTTTGATATTTTGTATCTTGACTAAAGATGGTCCAGCTCTTCCAAAGTTGGAAGCAAAACATATCCAAGAGTGCTTTCTCCTCACAAGCGTTGTGGTTGTTTGTGCAGGAGCAGCTAATGGGCAGTCAGTGATTCCCATTAAAGGGATGGATGTCATGCAGGTGAAAAGGAGATTGTCAGAAGGAGAGAGAGACTGTGCGACGGAGGTATCGCCTCTTTCTCGTGCTCTGGCCTGAAGCCCATCACTCGGCAGTGATCAGTCTCCTCTCTGGCTCCGGTTGCCGGCTGTCACGGCCTCTGCTCTCTAGTTGGCGTCTGATGAGAAGTAGCAGCCATGTTTTATAATCAATCCACGACCTAATAGGTCACGAATGAGCGCGTCTGGCTTGCCAATAGCGCTTTGGGTGGTAGCAGAGGCATTACGACTGTATCAGACCGGCCTGTGTTGCTGGGCTTTACAAGACCAGCCTTTCCACAGAAACTCGCTAATTGACATCGTTCTACTTAGCCAAGAGAACGGCCAACCCCAAAGAGCCAGATGCATTTTACAGTCCATTCATTTACGCTCCACACCACATCTTAATAAGGGCCGGATTGTGTATACTCATCATAAAAATTTCAAGAGCGCACAATGAGAGGTTTGCTAGGACAGTTTGAGGGAAAATTTTAACTAGCTTTTGCTTCTTCTTTTTTTGTGTGTGTGTCCCCTGTTAACTGAGAGTTTTGAGCAAAACTACATCAGAGGAGTGCAAGCACCCAGAGAAAATATTTGATACAAATGGTTTATAATTTATCATATGTACTTGGTCAGGCCTTTGCAGGAAACTCTAGATAGTCAAAAACAAACTAATCATGACTTGCCCTAAATAGTTTTTCTTTGAGGCAAAAGTAATAAACAACATTACTTTGAAGTTGCCTCTTTAGACAAGAACATTTCTTACTAATTGGAAACATGAAAAATATTACGTTTGATCAATGAAATGTAAAAGCAAGCTGTTTGATGCTTTCGGTTGATTGACTGATTCTTTTGATTGGCATATTCGTGGGCTTGTGGTTTGAAGTCGTAATAGAGTTTTCTTATGTTTTCTGTTTGTAATCAGCCATGATTCTCAAAACAGTGTACATATTTTAAGGATCAGTTGTTTGTGTTGAACTTTACATCATTTTTCTTCATCCTCCGCGTTTAGATGCAAAGTGTGACCCGAATCACCGCTTGACCTGAGATGCTAGTCGAAGCGTAGCTAAATGTCACACATGTCACAGCCCCTTAGCATCAAAAAGTAACTAACGGTTAGTGCAGAAAACCCTCGTCAACTTTTGCTTTGGTAAATAAAAATATCCCTATTAAAAAAGATAGATTGCATAAGGTAAAAAATAGAATGTGTCTGTGCTGCAGGTGGCTAATAAGCTCAATAAGCTACCCTGGTGAAAACTGCGTGTTTATCTTTGGAAATGCACTAGGCATGATCAAAACAAAAGTCAGGGTTCGCCATCTGCTAAAGCGCTAGTGGTGGGTCCTGTGCAATAAGATTGCAATAGGTTGGAACCTATTACTGTGTAAATTGCATGTGGTATTTTTAGCATGGCCATGAAAGCATTCAAATGCTTTCTGGACCTTCCCGCTTTGCCTCTCTCTCTCTCTCTCTCTCTCTCTCTCTCTCTCTCTCGCTAATCTCGGTTTGCGCTAAAAGAAGATCACTAGGTCTGTCTTCCAAAAGGCTGATAATGATCAGACATAAAAACATACAGTATGTTCCAATTTGAAACTTGCTGTCACTTTGCTTTCAGTTGTTAGTGCAACTCTTTATTCCCTTTAATTTCTCACTCTCTCGAAGGTCGTTTCTGTTTCAAGATTTTCAACAACGAAGTCTTAGCTAGACAACGCAAACCGCACGTTGGCCTTACTCCAGACGTGAATCAGCAGTAACCGTCTGCCAAAGGTTAAACAACCAATATCCTGAAGGGCCTTTCTTGGCCCACGCTCGTCCGCAGGAGCTGTAATCTTTTAGCCTTGAGGTTGTGACATTTCAGCCATGCTAAATGTTGTTGTTTTTCTCTTATTCTGAAAGCCTCAAAGACCATTAATCATTTCCCCTGCCCAGTGGCGCTTTGGCTGATGCACAATAGGGCCATAGCTTATCTTCACCTTCCTGACCAGTGTTTGTTTTAAGCATTAGGGTTGCCGCTCTAATGGATTGAATTAATTGATTAATACTTTTATCCAATTAGTGCTCCCTCATGCAATTAATCAGATAGCCCCCTGTGTAAGCCGCCTGCCGTGGGCCGCAACTCGGCAGACAGATGCTTTGAGCTCAAGTTCATGATATATAAACCTCCTTTTTTCCTTTTCCAGCCACACCTGGCTCCCTATAACACAGAGGACATTGCTCTTGGGCTTAACACATTATCCGTATTCTTGCTGAGTACAAAGTTTCTGCCTTCAGAAAGGCTTTTCAGGTAGATCACTTAAATGAAGGAGTGTTTTCTTGCTGCATTTCTGTAGAATCCAAGAGAAATCCACACAGTTTAGGTCCGCAACCACTTTGAAATCATTCTGTGTGTCAGATAGGACTGCAAATTCACTGTGTCACATATTGAATTATGTATTTGTTTAACAATCATAACAATAAGTCAATAATCAGTAGGTTTTACTGCTTCATAAAGCTTCGTAGCTATTTAAATTAGCTGTTTTGCTTCTCTCATCAATTATCTTTTCTCTGTTACAGGTGATCAGTTTCTGAGGTCGACATGAACTCACCGATGTCAAACTGTTGGTCAAGTACCTTTTAAGCGACGCATAAGAATCTGCGACCATTGGATCTCGACATCTAGATTGGGATAATCATGCTTCTGACTTTGAGTGACATCTTGCACCATGAAATTTGATTTCCTCTTTCGATGTGAAGTATACATACATGGAAATGAAAAGGTATAGAGGAAACTGGATTACACCCTTTTCGTTAATGTCGCTAGTGTGGAGTGTTAATTCATTTCCGGACTCACAATGGGATTGCCAAGACTGAGCCAGAAAATGTTTTTTGACATGCCTGTATTGATGCTTGCGGTTTTGACCGGTAGCTGTTCAACTTAAACCTCAACTGGAGCAGAAATAAGACTTCAATGGCTTTGTGATTTGTCCCCCATCATTGAGAAACCCAACACAGAGAGCAGCTATATCACTGAGACTGCCTCATCTTCTCAAGAAAGATTCCCCTTAAATGCCCTCTTGAGGACCCAGTGGCCTTTCTCCGATTGGAAAAGAAATGGCCAAAAACCTATTGGATTTATAGTTTCATTGAGCAGCAGTGAATTTCGTTTACCTCCCTCATTCCCAGAGTCAAGGAGCTTTTCTCAAGCAATCTGGCGTCAGGGAAGAAAACTTCATACTGTTCGAGTTTCTAACTTCTGCCCCATGTAGAGACGAGAGAGTTGCAAACATGGCTCCCCAATGGCGAGGAGGAGCTCAGGTTTTGGCAGTAACTCTGGGAATTTTGCAGTGCTGTGGATGGCTGTCTGGTCAGACCGTAAGGACTAGTGTTGGGATGACGGGAAGAGCTCCGGAACAGTGGTCGATGTCTCATGAAAGGGTGAAGAGGGGATGGGTTTGGAATCAGTTCTTTGTTGTGGAGGAATACACCGGAACGGAGCCGCTTTACGTTGGAAAGGTAGGACTGCCGCATGTTTGTCACCTACATGTTTTTGGTCATGTCTTACTGCTTCGTTTCTATGCAAGGGAAAACATATTACAGTGCAACGAAAGCAAGGGATGCATGCGCAGTGCATTTAAATGAGGCAATCTTCAAATGCGATAAGTGTGTGGATCGCGTCAGGCTATTTGACTAGGACAGATCAAGCACAAGTTTGGCCGTAAGGCTTGAATTTTTTCTAGATTTGCGTGGGCCAAACTAAAACGGGTTCTCTTAAGATCTTGTTTTCGCCTTTGGCTACATTAGCAATGCTTGATGGGAATGTCTGACAACAATGGAAAAGTGATTTGGTGTGCAAGTTTGTTTTTAAATGATACACAGCTGAGCAATATGTATTATTCACAATGTATTTGAGTATAATTTACTTTGAAAATTGCAATCATTTTAATGCTATTTTTAAATCCATTTTAACTGATTTCTCCAGAGAGAGTCAAAATGCAAACTTCAGTAGGTAAATATGCAGTATAGTTCAAACAGTAATTTGCAATAGCATAATACTAGCATAATAATAGCAATAGCATTGCAAGTTTATAATTTGAATATGTTAATTGTATTCTCTGCCTACCATTTTTCACAGCAAATACCTAATTAAAAACAGATTGATAAATATGGCGGTTTTTCTTATATTTCACTTCCATGCTCCTTTTGTACCTTTATTTATATATATATAATGTGTAATCAATTGATTTAGCTGTATTGTCCAGCCGTAGTGTTGTATAGAGATATAAGCAGCTTGTGCAGCAGTAATTAAGAGATTGTGTGTGTGTGCCAGGAAAAGAAGAGCTGATTTCTAAATGGGAGCCATAAAGGATGATATGGGAAATGGAAGGGGTATTCTGGAGAGAGATGATTTTATTAATAAAATTACCCAGAGTTACTGCTCCCTGTGAAGTCAGGCCACGAGCCGAGGCTATTAATAGGGGCTGCTGGTGTTGTCTGTCTATTGCTCACCGTATCAAAGAATTTAATTAGGGTGATATAGAATTAAATATGACCAACGTGCCTTTTATCAGTAACGGTCATTTAAAACAATTTCTTTTGCACTGTCCTGCGATTAATCTGCTAAGGATATTTTTTCTTAATAATTATTTGGCCCCTGCATTGGCAGATCTCTTCAATACATTTGTCAAATGAATTGCACTTAGTCCAACGTTTTATGTCTGTATTACGTGGAAAAACTATAAATATCAGTATGCCACATAATGTGTGTTGCAGTCTAATAACATTTAAAGGGGCTATGAATTGAGAAATAAACATTTACTTTTGACATGTAAGGGGTCATTGTACTGTAATAACATCCTGTAAGTTTCAGAACTGAAAGCTTCCCGTTAAAAACAGCTTTAATTGAAACCAATTGTCTACTTCTACATCATTGCGTCTTTGGCTCCGCCCACTGGCACGTGAGATGAGAAGAGAGATACAGGATCACCGGACTAACAATAACATTACCTTCCAAAGGATCCCATGCTAGCAAATTGCATAATTTACATTACATTCATTAATTTACATTCATGCATTCATCAGACGTTTTATATCCAAAGCGACTTACTTTGCATTTAAGGAACACGTTGAATCAGTTCTTGCTTTCCCTGGGACCCATGACCTTGGTGTTGTAAAGACTTAAATTGTGATTAAATTATACACAGAATGCGATAAATCACTCCAATCAATCAATCAATCAATCAATCTCATTCAAGTTCAAACAGTAGAGTGTGGTACTTGCAACGCCAAGGTCATGGGTTCGATCCACAGGGAAAACAAGAACTGATTAGAATGTCAATGCATTTCTCGAATGCAATGCAAGTTGCTTTGGATAAAAGCATCTGCAAAATACAGAAATGTTAGTAATAGAAAATGTAGTTCTTGACCCCTTTAAATGTTCTGTGGATATGCAGGTTCCCCTTTAAAAAGTGTGAAAAATTCGCTGCAAATAGATATTTTAAAATACACTGTACATTCACACTGATCTATTCACATTTCCCCCATTGTGTAGTGTGATTTGGCCAATAAAACACAAAAACTCACTTAGAAATGTCACGTTATGGGTTCCGTTTCATATTGAGTATCGTCAAAAAGTTTAAAGATTAGTGACTTTTGAATATGAGTCCTGCCAAAGCGAGCTGTTAAGTGAATAGAGATTTTTCTTTTATCACATGGATTTAGCATGGAGGTGCTAAAGCTTTGTTCCTGTTAAAGTGACTTTGGTATCTCATTCATTCTTTTAATTTAATAGCTCTAATTGCCACCATTAACTTTAAGCCCAATAATGCTTCATTCTTTTCTTCCCCATGTCGGGTGTTTTTGTAAGAATGTCTTCAGAAGTGTTCCAGGAATACTGCACTTGAATTCACTTGAAGCCTCCGCTGACCTTATGCTATTTACATTAGACTTAGAAACCGCATTGACTCGTCTGAGAAACATGAACATTGTGAAGGTTAATTCTACGCATCACTCCCTTTTCTGCAAAGAACTCTAAGAGAGAGTGAAAGTTGCAATATTTTGTGCCGAAAAGGCCACTGCACTATCCCCCCCCCCCCCCCCCCCCCCCCTCTTCAATGCTAAGCCGTGAAGTCCAGACATATGTAAACCTTGAGTCGATAAATATTAGAAGTCTCTTTGCAGGGAAAGGCAGCAGGGCAGCAAAAATGAACAGTGGAAAGAGAGTTTTTACACGGCGAACGCCGACAAGAACATCACGCCATATGGGCAACGCAGCAAAGTGGAAAGATTTCCACTGCGCTTTGAAAGTCTGCCAGCCTCTTCCTTCAGACAGGCGGCGAACATTGATTGATAGGATTTGAACGTGTAGAGCTGAGACGCTGAACAGACGGCGGCGTTCGTAACGTGCATGCCAAGGATGTCTGAACGTGTTCAAATTATTTCCTGCAGGGTTGGGTGAAACCTTCTTGCAGGATTACTGGTTTGAAAAGAAGGTGGAAAGTATTTATTTAAAGCCAGCATGTTATAAACAATTATTTATTCAACAATTAGGGTTGGGGATCGAGAACTGGAACAGTTTTGAATCTGAGAATCAGGATAAAGTCGCCATGAAATCAAAATGGAAGTTTTTTGGCTTTTAGTATGAATATGTTAATCTTTCTGTTATCTATAAGCTTGTGCACCAAAACAATGACAAAATTTGCATTTAGAAGATATAAGCGTTCAGAACTTCAGCCAATAGGGATCAAGTATTTTGATGACATCACTCTGCACTGCAGATTTTCTGTCCAATCAAATGCTTTCTAGAATCTGAAGCCCCGCCCCCTACATTATAAACAGACCCTGAAGCTGCGGCTGAAATCGGTCACTCGTTCACACACTGTTTTCTACATGGTGAACGGCTCATAGTCACTATATCGGGGACAGCGAGCGATTCAGACAGTGTTAATATCGTTCATTGAGGGAATGGAGTCTGGAATGAAGCACCGCAGATCCAGAGACACGACAGACCAGAGCGGATCATGTGATCGAGAAACACATCGACCTGTTTATGTTCAGGACAGAACTATGTATTTTAAAGAGATATGGAGGAGATTAGAGGAGAAACGGTTAAAGATTAGGAGGAAACCGCAGCTTTATCGAGCTGAGCTGTGATAAAAACTAAACGCTATTGGCCGTTTTAGAAAAGGGGAGGGGTTGTTCGACATGCCCCGCCCTCACTTCCTGTTTCCTCATTCAACACATCAACATATTGACATTGTGATGACATATTGACATCACATTTAATAATGCCAATCTACTTTTTAGAGTCGTGCTCTACTGTGATTGTTACATCTCTGTGATCTCCATTTCATATCTTTTCTTCCTCCTAAGCATCTCTGTATGACACTCCTGTTTGAAAATGTATCACAATGTTCATGCAAAATCTCTTCATCCACAAATCGTAATAGTTTAAATGTCAGCGGAGTTCTCAGAATGTGCGTGTTGATTGCAGTCTAAAGCTTTATGAATCCATTATTAATGTTTTGATCTTTCGCTTGAGAAAGAGTATTATGTAGGTAATGAATTTCAACAAAACAAAAAGCCTGTGATTGCTGATGAGGTTTGCGCTGTCATGACCCGATGTACGGGTGTCTCCGATGAGAATGTCACGCGTTTTTGTTTTATTTGCGGTTTGAGCTGGAATGAAAATAGTCAAATTTTCTGGCCCTTAAAACTTAAATTCATCAAAAGGCACTTTGAAGGTTCTCAGTGATTGTCAATACCTCAGAAATAAGTGGCATTTATAACATATTCACTTCTTTTGCTTGAGAAATGCAAGACTTCTGACATAATATTCCCTGTGTTTTTACAGTAGAGGATTAGGTTAGGTTAACATAATAAAAAATAATGTTACAAAAGATTCCATTTCAAATAAGTTCGGTCTTTCTATTCATCAAAGAATCCAAATAATTTTCACAGAAATGTCTGTTTTAAACATTGATAATAATCATAAATATTTGTTGAGCAAATTATCATATTATAATGATTTCTGAAGGATCATGTGACTGAAAATTCAGCTTTAATCACAGGAATAAATTATATTTTTCCATATATTCACATAGAAAACAGCTTTTATACATTGATATAATATTACACTGTTTTACTGTATTTATCATCTCATAAATTCAGCTTTAATCACAGGAATAAATGACACTTTACTATTTACTGTATTTATCATCTAATAAATTCAGCTTTAATCACAGGAATAAATGACACTTTACTATATATTCACATAGAAAACAGCTGTTTTACACTGATATAATATTACACTGTTTTACTGTATTTATCATCTAATAAATTCAGCTTTAATCACAGGAATAAATGACACTTTACTATATATTCACATAGAAAACAGCTGTTTTACACTGATATAATATTACACTGTTTTACTGTATTTATCATCTAATAAATTCAGCTTTAATCACAGGAATAAATGACACTTTACTATATATTCACATAGAAAAGAGCTGTTTTACTCTGATACAATATTACACTGTTTTACTGTATTTATCATCTAATAAATTCAGCTTTAATCACAGGAATAAATGACACTTTACTATATATTCACATAGAAAACAGCTGTTTTACTCTGATACAATATTACACTGTTTTACTGTATTTATCATCTAATAAATTAAACTTTAATCACAGGAATAAATGACACTTTACTATATATTCACATAGAAAACAGCTCTTTTGAATCATAATAATATATTTAAAAAAAAATTATATATATATATATATATATATATATCATTTTTTTTTTTTTGTGTGATTAAATAAATACTGCGTTGGTGAGCAGAAGAGACTTTCAAAAATAAAAAGAATGTAACCTACCCTGCACTTTTGAACAGTAGAGTTTTTATGAAATATTCATGCTAAACATTGTCCCCATTGCAGAGCTCAGTGCAACTCAAGAAGCATTCAAATGCTTCAAAACACATTTCAGCACAATAGTGGTCCTAGTTTGACTCTCTGACCTGTGTGTCTCATTTATTCACACTTTTGGCGTGTCTCCGGTGTCACAATCCGTGTGCACTGCAGTAGCGTTTCTTGCCTCGGCGCTCATCAGAGGTGAGATATTTGGAGTGTCGGCTCGCCTCCTTCACTGCGACTTGCAGCTAACAGGTTTGCTTTGTTAGTGTTGTGACCCGAGAGGTGGCAGGTCGCCACAGCCTGGAGCTCAACTGCTCCGTCAGCCACTTCATGGTAGCGACAGCACAAAAATACCAATTCAGTCTCTTACTGTTTGTCCATGGTAGTCTTTTTGATGCATGTTTTTTAGCCTTTTCCTGGTCTAAATTGTTTACCCTGTTCAAATCTACAGTTTCTTACTGGAGGATTGACTTAGGTGCGTTGTATCATATTTAATACATTCATTTTGAAGGCCTCTTAATGATCGACATGATCAGAACTGCAGAAAAATCTGTTGCACACACAGTCCTTCTGTCTGATCGATAGTTTGGACTTTTTTGTTTGGAGTGACAGTAAAGACATTTTTGTTGCAATTCAAGATTAAAGTTTTAATTAAAAAAACACTGTTCTTTTTAACTTTATTTTCATCAAAGAATCTTAATAAAGAGTTTTCATGCTTTCCCCAAAAACATTGATAATTGATTCCACACTATTAATAATCAGAAATGCTGTTTTAGCATGAATAATCATATCAGAATGATTTGTGAAGATCATGTGACACTGAAGACTGGAGTAATGATGCTGAAAATACAGCTTTAATCACAGGAATAAATGACACTTTACTATATATTCACATAGAAAACAGCTGTTTTACACTGATATAATATTACACTGTTTTACTGTATTTATCATCTAATAAATTCAGCTTTAATCACAGGAATAAATGACACTTTACTATATATTCACATAGAAAACAGCTGTTTTACACTGATATAATATTACACTGTTTTACTGTATTTATCATCTAATAAATTCAGCTTTAATCACAGGAATAAATGACACTTTACTATATATTCACATAGAAAACAGCTGTTTTACACTGATATAATATTACACTGTTTTACTGTATTTATCATCTAATAAATTCAGCTTTAATCACAGGAATAAATGACACTTTACTATATATTCACATAGAAAACAGCTGTTTTACACTGATATAATATTACACTGTTTTACTGTATTTATCATCTAATAAATTCAGCTTTAATCACAGGAATAAATGACACTTTACTATATATTCACATAGAAAACAGCTGTTTTACACTGATATAATATTACACTGTTTTACTGTATTTATCATCTAATAAATTCAGCTTTAATCACAGGAATAAATGACACTTTACTATATATTCACATAGAAAACAGCTGTTTTACACTGATATAATATTACACTGTTTTATTGTATTTATCATCTAATAAATTCAGCTTTAATCACAGGAATAAATGACTCTTTACTATATATTCACATAGAAAACAGCTGTTTTACACTGATATAATATTACACTGTTTTACTGTATTTATCATCTAATAAATTCAGCTTTAATCACAGGAATAAATGACTTGGTAAATGACTTAATAATAGTAATAACTTTACTATATATTCACAAAGAAAACTAAGCATTTAAATATCACTTTATTGGCAGATACAGAGTGACGACTGATATTTATATGCATTTTATTTGAGAAGTCTGCAACACTGTTATACTGATGCCATTTACATTTATGCATTTGGGTGACGCTTTTTTGTCCAAAGCGACCTGCATTGCATTCTAATCGGTTCTTGCTTTCCCTGGAAATCAAACCCATGACCTTAGCATTGTAAGCGCTGCTCTCTACAGTTTGAGATACAGGAAAGCTTATTTTATTATTATCATTTTACCTTACAAGCATCAGAATTTCATACTTTTTTCCATTTAAATATCATCATCTGCATTAAATTGCATTTTTATTCAGTTTGTGCCTCTGAATGAAATAAAAGCCTGATGTATCAAATGTGACACTCAACAAAAAACACATATACAAACTTCTGAGTCTTTTGTCTAAAGGTTCAATAAACATCCAAAAATGTCTTTCTCAGCAATATTTCAATGGTCAGACTACATACAGGGTTAATATGCAGGCGAAACCAACATGCATCTGTTTTCAGTGTATTTTGTGTAATGCTAATCATGGGTTGTTCCCTATGTAGTGCTCCAAATCAGTCACTTATCTCAGAAAGTCGACTGCAAAGAAGTTTAGTGATTTTATCCAAAAGTATCTTATGAAAAGTTCTTTCTTGCTCAGGCTCGAGGACTGCAAAGTGATGTTATTTAGTTTAAGACTCTCATTAGTAAGTAAATTAAGTCAGCATAATCAAATGTTGTGAATGGCCACCGATGAAAAGAGTTAATCCTATTTTTAAAGTTCACCTATTATGCTCTTTCGAATATTCCCGTTCATACAGTGTGTAATAGAGCTGTCAGTGAATGTACAGGCTCTGCAAAGTTGTAAAACTGAAAGTGTGCGATAAATAATGTTGTCTCTCAAAAGACAGAATCTGAACTGCCTAAACAAGTCTTTAGGAACCCCAGTCTCACTTCCATGACCTCCATACATAACATGGTAACACGGTAACACACTTCATTGGCTGCCTGCGAACAACATCTAGTCTCGCACTCAAACGCTGTGGCTGGATCATGTTGAGAAGAAAATCTCTTTGTAAGCACTTCCAAAGGATGAGTATTTGAAAAGTCGGTGTTTAAAATTACCATAGCAATACAACAGCAATATAACCTTCTGATGGTTTATTCTCAAATCTCAAAAAGGGGATTTATAAAACACTAATCCATTAAAAATGGGACAATACCCACTTTATTTTGACCAACTTGCTCCTCAGATTCACAACCGTTAAGTATGATTAATTATTAATGCATGTGTTTTCTATCAAGTGTTAAAAATATACAGTTTTGTGTTTTATATTGTATATGTCTCCGGCTAACTCGCATTATTACTGTCTTACTGGAATAGTTCTGCTAATCCGCTGTGGGCCGCTATTACCTGAAGCTCTGTCCATTAATGCAGATGTCTGTTGTTCTTACTACTTTGAGTAAAGATAAAGGATGGAGGCAAATCTATTTTTACAAACTTTAACGTTATATCAGTCATTCATGTCAATGCACGGCTAAAGTATGTGCTGTTATTGAAGCAGTTAATGATACAGTTCCCACATGTGCAGTGCAATAAATTAGAAATGTACACACCGGTTATGCTTGTTAATTCTTATTTCTGAGGAATTACAGCTACAACGTCTTGTAATGTGTCTCAAAGTGAGTCGCGTTTCACTGAGAAACGTCCTGGTCAAGTCGTCCTCGCGATGGAGGTTTTGGTTGAATTTCTAGTTCTACCGATGTTTTATAATTGATTTGCGGACGTATTTATATGCTAAAATCTATTGCATAATTACTGCTTTTACAGTGTGTATAATAGTTGAGGACTTAGAAAGCCTTTGCAGCTGAAAATAAGTTAAGGTAATAAGCATTTAGTTTCCTAAACTCGCTGTAAGTGGTAGACCAATCACAACAGACTGGACCATCTGACCAATCAGAGCAGAGCAATCTCTCAGAAAAGAGAGGTTTAGAGAGACTGAATCTTCAAACAAGTCATTTGAATGTAAAATGTGTTGATGTGCAATGGATATTATAAGAAAATAATAGTTTTTTTTTTTTTTTTACCTTTCATGCACGTAAACCTGTTGTAGGAGATTACAAAACAATATTAGGAACATTTAAAGTAGCATAATAGGGGCACTTTATAGACAAAATATGTTTTCGGCAGCAAGGTGGCATAAGCGGCATGACCATTGATTTTACATGCCGCTCAGGGCAGGAGACAGTGAGTCTGAGTGTAGATTGAGATCTTCCATCAGCCAATAACATCGTTTGTCAGGTAAAGATACATTTCACTCTTGCTGTGCACATTTATTCTGCTTTCTCATTTCATTAGGGAAAGCAGCAGAGTCAGAGGAAATCCAGGGCACTCAGCAGTTCTGTCGTTCAAATGGTTATTATTCTTATGTTCATAATTGGTGAACAGATGTGATGTTGATCATATGATCTCCATATGCGCTAACGTTCACAAAAGACTCCTGGAGTGCGTTGTGTTTCTGTTCTTTCATCAAACTCTCCCTGTGAACACACAGGGAGAATTTTTTTTTTATCCTCCAGCTCAGCTTTCTTTGTCTTCCTGTTAGAGAGTTTTTTTTTTTAGTTTTTTTTTTTATTACTGCTGAAATATTGATACGCCAAAAAAGAGGATAGTTTCAAGTGAATGTTTTATTCGACTGAGGGAGGATTTGAAATGAGGAAAGAATGCAATATTGTGGGCCAGCTTGCGTTATTCCCATGTTTTACGACAAATACCTAATGAAAATCCCCACGGGGGTGATGGAAGCTGCTATTTAATTAAGACTTTATAAAAAATTTAACACGCCGATGATGAAGAGGGTGATTTCATTCTGTCCACTGCTGTTTAGAAGATTGTGCCGGGCGACGGAGGCACATTATAATGGAAAACAGGCAGAGACTGAAGCTAAAGAAAACCCAAAATGCTACAGTTGACAGAGCATTACAACACTGCAGCAGTGCAGCTACCTCTGCATTTCAATAGCTCGCACTTTTATAGTCTGTTAGCATCAATTTCCCTACTCAAAAAACACCAAAAAACAGCTGAATCTACTACATACTTTCTGTCATATGATTTATAGATTATGCTTTTTGTCAAGTAAAAGCCACTGTGGTCTTTTTCTGTGATATCCTTACTGATTTTTATAAAGAAAACAAGAATACCTTCTATTTTGTGAGCAATATTTCTATATTGCTTCTATTACTTCTCTTTACTTGATTATCTATTCATCAGTTTTTTGTCAAATCTGTGAGCATCAAATATGTTCATCAGGAAGGTTTATTGGATTGCATTGAATTACATGTTTTAAATACAAATAGCTTTCCTGTAGCTCAACTAGTAGAGCATTGGTTTGCGACGTTAAGGTCATGGGTTCGATTCCCAGGAAAACTGATTAGAATGTCAGTGTGTTTCTTGAATGAAATGCGAGTCGCTTTGGATAAAAGCGTCTGATAAATGCATAAATATAAATACAGAGCTTTAATCATAAATCTAAGCATTTAAATATATTAAGACATATTATTGGCAGATATAGAGCGATGATTGATATTTTTATGCATCTGCTACACTGTTATAAAGACTTCACTGATTTTCATTACATCCAGGGCTTGACATTATCGTTTTTTGTGGCTAATGGTTTTCCAAAGTTTCTAGATACTCAGCATTTTCACTGGCCACAATTTTGACATTAATACCAAAAAACTGCCATAGATATTTGTAATATTATCTCATGTTGCTGCTGTCACTTTAAGACCTGACGCACAGATGCATTAAACTGTTACACATGCGTTTTCTTTCTCAACTGTTTACAATCACTAATAAAACAGAACTGAGTGTGTTTACATGAATACTTGCCGAGACTTGTCTGACTGTTAAAGCAAAAAAGGAATGCAATTTAGTGCTGCGAGGTGCTTTATGCACATGCACTTTGAGCCCAAAATCTGCGGGAATGAAAATTACGCACAATACACACGATCCCACGGCGAAATTCAAGCCCTGTAACACCAACGATATTCATCAGGAGCAAATAAAACGAGTGAGTGAAGGGAGGAAAGAGGGTTTGCATGTAACTCACTGTAGGAAAAAGAACAGCTTGTGCAGTCTATCCATTCTGGGAAAGCGAGTATTGGAAGATATTTCAGTTTCAATATGTATCAACTGCTACAACACTACGATGCACTTAGTTTATTATTTCAGATGCCTTTTTAAAAGACTACAACTAAAAAAATATATATATTACATATAATAGTCAAGCTGCCAAAGTAGCTAGTAGTAGAGACTGCGTTACGCACCACTGATGAAATAATGTCGAGGCCTGATTTCAAGCTATCAGAATTTCATCGGACTTTTGGCCGTATAAAGGATTTGTTTTTTGCTGGTTTGATCTGGTTTAGCAAGTCCAGATCCACTTTAGCAAGTGCACAAAACCTCTGAAAATCCTATGAAATGTAGAGGTGATTTCTTGAGATTTGACTCTTAGTTTTGTTTGTTGGACACATAATGGCTCCTAACTGCACTTCCAGGCCAGGGTTTAGAAATATGTCTCCCTATAAATATAATGAGCCTTCGGCTGACTGTGTCTCTAAAAAGCACCGCCTCCCCAAAGCAGCGGATCTTGAACTGACTGGAGTCATTACTGATCCATAGATGAATGAAAAGAATAGTTATAGTCCAACAAAAAGTCATTGCTCGAGTGAAATGCATTTAAGAAATTCCAAAGAAACTGAGATGGCATTAAACCGTAAACAACCACCAAATTAGCCAGTAAAAGTGTTGTTCGCAACTCATTTAACTTCTGTAATGTGATATATTTTACTGTGAAATAGAATGTTTAATAGGAAAAAAATGCAGGGATGGATAGACTTGAATTTTAAGACTTGTTTTCTCGCTCTTGCTCTTACTCTCACTCTCACTCTCAAATTATCTCGCTCTCGCTCTCACTCTTAATCTCACTCTTACTCTCACTCTCTCACTCTCACACTTGCACTCTCACTCTTAATCTCACTCTCACTCTCTCACTCTCACACTCGCACTCTCACTCTTAATCTCACTCTTACTCTCTCACTCTCTCACACACTCTCACTCTCACTCTTAATCTCACTCTTACTCTCACTCTCACTCTCAAACTATCTCGCTCTCACTCTTAATCTCACTCTTACTCTCACTCTCTCACTCTCTCACACACACTCACTCTCACTCTTAATCTCACTCTTACTCTCACTCTCTCACTCTCACACTCGCACTCTCACTCTTAATCTCACTCTTACTCTCTCACTCTCTCACACACTCTCACTCTCACTCTTAATCTCACTCTTACTCTCACTCTCACTCTCAAACTATCTCGCTCTCACTCTTAATCTCACTCTTACTCTCACTCTCTCACTCTCTCACACACACTCACTCTCACTCTTAATCTCACTCTTACTCTCACTCTCTCACTCTCACACTCGCACTCTCACTCTCACTCTTAATCTCACTCTCTCACTCTCTCACTCTCTCACTCTCACACTCGCACTCTCACTCTTAATCTCACTCTCACTCTCTCACTCTCACACTCGCACTCTCACTCTTAATCTCACTCTTACTCTCACTCTCTCACTCTCACACTCTCACTCTCACTCTTAATCTTACTCTCACTCTCAAACTATCTCGCTCTCACTCTTAATCTCACTCTTACTGTCACTCTCACTCTCTCACTCTCACTCTCACTCTCTCTGTCACTCTCACTTCTACTCTCACTCTTACTCTCATTCTTACTCTCACTCTCTCACACTCTCACTCTCTCTCGCACTCTCACTCTTTCTCTCACTCTCACTCTCTCACACTCACTTTTACTCTCACACACTCTTGCACTCTCACTCTTACTCTCTCTCACACTCTCTCACACTCTCTCTCACTCTCACTCTCACTCTTACTATTACTCTCACTCTCTCACACCCTCTCTCACTCTCACACACTCTCTCTCTCTCTCTCTCTCTCTCTCTCTCTCCCTCCCTCTCCCAATCCCTCTCTCCCCAAACAAGTTCAAAGTTTACCTTGACAAACTTTGCATTTCTAGTTAAATATTCTAGTGACAGACATTGCATTAGAATTGAATGGCACTCTCATTGTGCTCTGATGAATCACCAGGAACAAACTGTAAGACATGCAGGAACAGACATTAAGAAAGTAAATAGGGCTATTTGTTTTTTTAAAGATTTTTTAGGACTGGCTGTCTCCAGATTATTTTGTAAATAATGAAATGCATTTGGTCAGACGTAGTCAATATCCGCTATGTCTTCCGTACATCGGTTGCCATAGTAATGACTCAATGCGATGCCAAGAGGCTTCAGCAATGACTAGAGGAGCTGTCAGTGAGGAAAGAGAGGATGGAAAACTGGGAATTTTGCCTTTCGACTTGGCAACGCGCCATATTGCCGAACTCTCAAAGCAGATCAGACGACATTAGCGATGGATAACTCGCTGTATTTTACACTTGGATATGGTTTGTTCTCAAACCATTCACTCACTTGCATTATTTTGCACTAGCACTATTTTGCATTCACTCACATTTTTTATTTTGCTTCAAACAATAAGAACATGTGTGTTTGTAAACATGAGTTTTATGCAGTTTGTCTGTCTGCATATGAGAATCTGAATCACAGCTGAGCCATTGATGAGAGAGTTTGATTTCACAAAGATGTGGAGTGCAGTTTTATATAGTATAAAATATTTGTATACTATATATCTATATTTTATATTTTAATACAGTCTAACTAAAATATATGGGTTATTTCAAAAACGTTATATCTGAATATGCAATGTTTTAAATGAAAAATTAATATTAAATAAATACATTTGAAATTATATTAATTATTGTGAAATATTATTATATTTTATTATACAGTACAATAATCATCCAATTTAATAAATCTAAAGTATTAAAATTATTGCTAAAGTTAAAAATTGGCTGAAATAAATGATGCATCTATCTATCTATCTATCTATCTATCTATCTATCTATCTATCTATCTATCTATCTATCTATCTATCTATCTATCTATATATATATCTATCTACCTTCTATCTATCTATCTATCTATCTCTCTATCTATGTATCTGTCTATCTCTCTCTCTCTCTCTGTCTGTCTGTCTTTCTGTCTGTGTATCAATCTATCTATCTATTTCTTTGCTTTATAGTTCAGTAATTGTCTTTCCTTGCTCAATGGCAGTTCAGTGTTTCAGACCAGCGGCAGCACTTTACCCACAACAGTCCCACTCAGCATGTGTCCTCTGTGCTTTAATCGACAGATCCATTCAGACTCTGACGAAGGGGACGGATCTATTAAGTACACTATCTCTGGAGAGGGAGCAGGGACTATATTCATCATAGACGAGGTCACCGGTGACATTCACGCCACGGAGAGATTAGACCGCGAGGAGAAGACCTTCTACACCTTGAGAGCTCAAGCACGAGACCGTCTGACTGACGCGCCGCTGGAACCCGAGTCAGAGTTTGTTATTAAAGTCCAGGACATCAACGACAGCGAGCCCAAGTTTCTAGAAGGTCCCTACATCGGAAGTGTGGCAGAACTCTCTCCTATTGGTAAGATACGTTTCACGCTGTATTTATATACTTAACTGGTGCTTTTCTATGTGAATATATAGTAAAGTGTAACTTATTCCTGTGATTAAAACTGAATTTATTAGATGATAAATAGAGTAAAACAGTGTAATATTATATCAGTGTAAAACAGCTGTTTTCTATGTGAATATATAGTAAAGTGCCATTTATTCCTGTGATTAAAGCTTAATTTATTAGATGATAAATACAGTAAAACAGTATAATATTATATCAGTGTAAAACAGCTGTTTTCTATGTGAATATATAGTAAAGTGTAATTTATTCCTGTGATTAAATCTGAATTTATTAGATAATATATACTGCAATATATATCAATAAATACAGTATAATATTATATAAATGTAAAACAGCTGTTATTTAAATAGAAAACCTTTGTAATATTATAATTGTCTTTACTGTAACTTTAGATCAATCTTTACTGAATGAAGGTATTCATTTCTATATTTCTTTTGAAAATAAGTGCACAACTATTGACAATATTAAGAAATATATCAAAAACAAAACGTGCCCCATAACTGTTTATTAATTAAGTAATTCATTACATACATTTTAAAATTGTGCATTTGATCTGATCAGTATTATTTGTGTTTTTAGTTTTATGAAGAACAATTCATGGTTCAGATCACTATTTATAATGCAGTTTTGCAATAATGAAGTACGTGTTGTACGTTTTAGCATTGTTGCAACAGAGAGCAGTTTCTCTCTCAGCTCGATTACTGTCACGGAGGAGCAACAATTTCAGCAGATTTTTGCTGAGCAATTTAACATTGACTTGATGTGCCATGGTAAATGTTTTTTAATTTATATACAAAATGAATGATAGTCAATTCTTGCTTTTGCAATGTGTGTATCCTAGCCTACTGTATATTGCTTTTAGAAGTATCATATAAATGTACGTGTCAAAGTAGCGCAACTTTTTGCATTTACATTCATGCATTTATCAGACGCTTTTATCCAAAACGATTTTGCATTCAAGAAGTCAGTTCTTGTTTTCCCTGGGAATCAAACCCATGACCTTGATGTTGCAAGCGCCGCTCTCTACTGTTTGAACCACAGGAAAGCCAAATCTATAAATGTCAAAGTAGCTCGGCATTGCCATCAGAGACCACCGTACATGATCTGACAGTATTTTGCTTTGTTTCCAGTGTGTGTGTGTGTGTGTGTGTGTGTGTGTGTGTGTGTGTGTGTGTGTGTGTGTGTGTGTATGTGTGTTTGTGGTTATAAAAGATTTTTAAATGCAGGTTACAATAATGTAATCACTGCAGCGCTGCACGGCTGTGAACTTCCTGATTGAAATTAATTCCTGCTTCCTCAGCACATCGGTGGCAGTGACTCGCTTCTTATTGACACAGAGGAGAGAGAGAGAGAGAGAGAGAGAGAGAGAGAGAGAGAGAGTCCTTCATTCCCTGTAGGTTTCTCCACCTTTCAGTCAAATTATACATTAAAGAAGTGTGGACTTCATGTTTTATACATTGAACAGCAGCGAGAGTAATGAAATAACGGCTCTGCTTAGTCAAGCGTTTCCTGTTTGTTTCCTGCGTGTGTTTGTGGTGCTGTACAGAACTATCAGTAATGGCCTCATTGTTAGTGTAGCAGGAGTAACGCCAGTGTTGCTCTGCCAAACAAACTCAACAGCCCATTTTCATTCAGGTGCATGAAAAATGATTTCATAATAAGTTACAAAGAGTTTATCTAAAGAGTTATATGCTAGCATCTTTTTAAAGCTATGCCAAACAGTATAAGATGGATAAATATGAAGTGTGTGTGTGTGTGTGTGTGTGTGTGTGTGTGCGAGCGTGCTTGCGTATGTATGTGTGTGTGTGTGTCTGTGTGCACGTGTGTGTGTGTGTAGGTGTGCATGGATGTGTGTGTGTGTGTGTGTGTGTGTCTGTGTTTGTGTAGGTGCGTACGTGTGTGTGTGTCTGTGTGCACGTGTGTGTGTGTGTGTGTGTGTGTGTGTGAGAGAGAGTCTGTGTACACGTGTGTGTGTGTGTGTGTGTGTGTGTGTGTGTGTGTGTGTGTGTAGTTGTGTATGTATGTGTGTGTGTGTGTGTAGGTGCGTACGTGTGTGTGTGAGTGTGTGTGTGTGTGTGTGTGTGTGTGTGTGAGAGAGAGTCTGTGTACGTGTGTGTGTGTGTGTGTGTGTGTAGTTGTGTGTATGTGTGTGTGTGTGTGAGAGAGTCTGTGTACGTGTGTGTGTGTGTGTAGTTGTGTGTATGTGTGTGTGTGTGTGTCTGTGTGCACGTGTGTGTGTGTGTGTGTGTGTAGGTGTGCATGGGTGTGTGTGTGTGTGTGTGTAGGTGCGTACGTGTGTGTGTGTCTGTGTGCACGTGTGTGTGTGTGTGTGTGTGTGTGTGTGTGAGAGAGAGTCTGTGTACACACGTGTGTGTGTGTGTGTGTGTGTGTGTGTGTGTGTGTAGTTGTATATGTATGTATGTGTGTGTGTGTGTACGTGTGTGTGTGAGTGTGTATGTGTGTGTGTGTGTGTGTGAGAGTCTGTGTACATGTGTGTGTGTGTAGTTGTGTATGTGTGTGTATGTGTGTGTGTGTGTGTGTGTAGGTGCGTACGTGTGTGTGTGAGCCTGCGAGTGTGTGTGTATGAGTGTGCTTGTGTGTGTTTGCAAACGAAAGAAAGAAATTCGTCCAGAATGACACGAGTGAATGAGGGGTGACGGGTTTGTGCGTAATCCTATATATATAGGAGAACAACAACGATAATAATTATTAGGCTTTCCTATAGCTTAAACAGTAGAGAGCAGCGATTGCAACGCCAAAGTCATGGGTTCGATCCCCAGGGAAAGCAAGAACTGATTAGAATATCAATGTGTTTCTTGAATGCAATGCAAGTCACTTTGGATAAAAGCATCAACCAAATGCAGAAATGTAATTATAATAATGGAAATAAATAAACAACAGTAAATTTATACCTACTGTAGGCACAATTTGTTCTCGCCTGCAAAACTAATTCCAAACATTTAACCAGACAAGTGTGTGCAAACTTTTAATTGGTTGTGTGCATGTTCATTAACAGCAGTGGGATCTTGAGCGTTGTATTCTGTGATTGCCAAGCCTGGCTCATGGTCTGTATTTAACTCCACTGGTCTCCTTGATCCGACATGAAAGAGTTTTGGTAATTTTCCAGCCACAAAGCTTTAACTGACCAGCTAACGGGTGGTCGCAAGTAATGGGGCTAATTGTCACGCAGCAGACAGAGCTAATTTACCGACATGTTGCGACATGTAGAGGCTTTCCAGCAAACTCGGCCCGTAGATGTGTGAACAACTGATCTAATAAGCGGGAGCGTCTTACCACTCCGGCAGAGAGAATTCAGCAATAATCATAAAGAAAGTAATCACGGACAAGCCCCGGGCATATTCATTTTCACTTACCGCCTTTTTCATTTTCTGCCTCTCTTTCTTCCTCTCTTCCCAGCGGCTTCGCTGATATGCCTGGCCTTTAGCGCGCTGTTGAAGCCAAGTCACATTTGTTTGCATATTATTCACACACTATAGATGCTTCATGTTGGCTAACCCAGCGATGAGCCGGTGCGGAGGGACAAAACACTCTCTCTCACTGCCTGATAATCACATTAGCCTCAAATCACTGTAGAGGATGTTGATCTTTTGTCTGTTTGTTTTCCCCACCAAAAAATGGTTTATGAACTCTGCATACTGCTTATGTTTGCTTAAATGATGCTTTGTCTGCTTAAAAGGATCATATTGCTTATATTTTTTTATATTTGGCAATTTGACTGATTCTTGAGCAGCAAATCATCATATTAGAATGTTTTGTGAAGATCATGTGACACTGAAGACTGGAGTAATGATGCTGAAAATACAGCTTTAATCACAGGAATAAATGACACTTTACTATATATTCACATAGAAAACAGCTGTTTTACACTGATATAATATTACACTGTTTTACTGTATTTATCATCTAATAAATTCAGCTTTAATCACAGGAATAAATGACACTTCACTATATATTCACATAGAAAACAACTGTTTTACACTGATATAATATTACACTGTTTTACTGTATTTATCATCTAATAAATTCAGCTTTAATCACAGGAATAAATGACACTTCACTATATATTCACATAGAAAACAGCTGTTTTACACTGATATAATATTACACTGTTTTACTGTATTTATCATCTAATAAATTCAGCTTTAATCACAGGAATAAATGACACTTTACTATATATTCACATAGAAAACAGCTGTTTTACACAGATATAATATTACAGCTGTTTTACTGTATTTATCATCTAATAAATTCAGCTTTAATCACGGGAATAAATGACACTTTACTATATATTCACATAGAAAACGTCTCAGGTTACGTACGTAACCATAGTTCCCTAAGAGGGAACGAGACACTGCGTCGAGACGCGATTGGGAACCTTTCAGTTTATATGTCTCTTGAAGCACAATCAAACTCAGGTGCGGGAGTGTACGTCGCCGTGATGACGTCATCACGTCATGACCCGGGAGTATAAAGGCACGTCACGACCCGGAAGCGGGTTAGCTTGAACAGTGTCTGAACAGGCCGGCATGCCTAGGAGCTGAGGCTGCAAGACGCAGTGTCTCGTTCCCTCTTAGGGAACTATGGTTACGTACGTAACCTGAGACGTTCCCTGTCAAGGGAACTCGCACTGCGTCGAGACGCGATTGGGAACGAGGAATACCCACGCCGCCTCAGCGTACGGGGTATGCCAAGCGAAACGTAGCTCACTACGATAACGCCAATGATCCCAAGGCGGGGTTTAGGTCTAACTGGTAGAACCTAATAAAGGTATGCGGTGAGGACCAGCCAGCCGCATCACAAATGTCCGCGAGGGAAGCCCCTGCGAAAAAGGTTTTCGAGGCAGCCATGCTCCGAGTAGAATGAGCTCGGACAGACAGTGGAACTGCTGTCCTGCCAGCTCATAAGCTAGAGAAATAGACTCTGAAATCCATCTGCTCATAGTAGGTTTAGAAGCAGGGGAGCCTCTGGGGGCCCCAAAACAGACAAAGATTTGGTCTGACCTACGCCACGTAGCAGTTCTGTGGACGTAGGCGTCCAGTGCTCGCACTGGACAAACCCTGTTCTTTAACTCCTGGTCATGATCAGTGAATGGAGGAGGACAGAGAGCCTGTAGCACTATATGGCGCATAGGACTAGACAGCACTTTAGGTACATAACCCGGCTTGGGATAGAGGAAAGCTTTAGCCAAGCCGGGCGCAAACTCTAAACATGAAGGGGCCACGGAGAGGGCCTGCATGTCACCAATCCTCTTGAGGGAAGAAATGGCGAGAAGAAAGAGAGTTTTAAGAGTAAGGTGCTTGTCTGAAATCTCATCCAGCGGTTCGAAGGGAGCCTGGGACAAGGCCTGGAGCACCAGGGACAGGTCCCAAGGAGGCACCCTTGAACGTACTACAGGCCTCAGCCTCTGAGTGCCACGTAGGAAACGAACTATGAGGGGGTCCCTGCCCAAAGCGGCACCACTCAAAGGTACGTGGTAAGCAGCTATGGCAGCCACGTAAACCTTTAGTGTGGAGGGGGACAGCCCTGCTGCGAACCTTTCTTGCAGGAACTCCAGCACGGTGCCAACCTGGCAGGTAACTGGGTTCAGCTGCTTTTCGCAACACCAAGAAGTGAAAATCTTCCACTTCTGAGCATACAGTTTCCTCGTGGACGGGGCTCTGGAGTGGAGAATGGTCTCTACAAACTCGGCTGAGAGCCCAGACTCTATGAGCTGGGCCCCCTCAGGGGCCAGACCCACAGTTTCCACAGTTCTGGGTGAGGATGGAAAATCCTCCCCTGAGCCTGGGACAGGAGGTCCCTCCTGACCGGAATCTCCCACGGAGTGCCGTCTAGGAGGGACACCAGGTCCGAAAACCACACCCTGCCCGGCCAGCGCGGGGCAACTAGAGTGAGACGGACCTTCTCCCGGCGAACCTTCTCCAGAACCCCTGGGAGCAGAGCTACGGGGGGAAAGGCATACAGGGGTAGATTTGGCCACCCTTGCCTCATGGCGTCCAGGCCGAGAGGCGCTGGAAGATAAAGGGAGAACCAGAGTGGGCAGTGAGTCGTCTCTCGAGACGCAAACAGATCCACTTGAGCCTGGCCGAATCTCTCCCAAATCTGCTCCACCACCTGAGAGTGGAGTCGCCATTCCCCGGGCCTCGGCCCCTGCCTCGACAGGAAGTCTGCCCCCAGGTTCTGGGCCCCCGGGATATATACCGCTCGAAGAGAGAGCAGTTCCCTCTGGGCCCAGAGGAGGATCCTGATCGCCAACTTGGAAAGTCGACGAGACCGGAGACCTCCCTGGTGATTTATGTAGGAGACCACCGACGTATTGTCGGCCCGTACTACTACATGACGGCCTCTGAGGTTGGGGAGAAACGCCCGTAGCGCCATCCGGACAGCCATCATCTCCAAGGCGTTGATATGCCAGGAGAGGTGGTGCCCGTCCCATAGACCCCTGGCCGAGCGGTCCCTCAGGACCGCCCCCCAGCCCGCGCGGGACGCATCTGTCGACAGCATGACGCGGTGACAGATAGCTCCCAGTGCGAGCTTCTGGGACAAAAACCAGTTCTGCTTCCACGGATGCAAGGCTCGAAGGCAGCGCCTTGACACCTTGATCAGACGGAAGGGGTTGCCCCTCGGGGAAAACCCTCTGGTCTTCAGCCACCACTGCAGGGGTCTCATGTGGAGCAGGCCGAGTGGGATAACACTGGACGCTGCCGCCATGAGCCCCAGCACTCTCTGGAAGTGCTTGACAGTGAGCAGCTGGCCTAGCTTGATATCCTGGACTAAGGACAGAACGGCGGCAATGCGCACGGGGGATAGCCGTGCAGACATTGACGCCGAGTCCCAAACAACGCCTAGGAAGGTTGTCCTCTGCACAGGAGAGAGGATACTCTTCTTGGCATTGAGTCTCAGCCCCAGCTCCTTCATATGCGCGAGTACGACATCTCGATGCCGGACCGCTAATTCTTGTGTCTGAGCCAAAATCAACCAATCGTCGATGTAGTTCAGTACACGGATACCAGTGGACCGCAGCGGGGCGAGCGCTGCGTCCATGCATTTGGTGAAGGTGCGAGGGGATAGCGCTAGGCCGAATGGAAGTACTCGGTATTGGTAAGCCTTGCCCCCAAAGGCGAACCTGAGAAACTTCCGATGTTGAGGAAGGATGGAGATATGGAAATATGCGTCTTTGAGATCTATCGTCACAAACCAATCCTCGGACTTGATTTGGGATACGATCTGTTTCAAAGTCAACATTCTGAACTTCAGGCGCCTGACAGTCTTGTTCAACAGGCGAAGGTCTAGAATAGGACGCATACCTCCATCCTGTGTTGTGTCGAATCTGTGGCTGAGAGAGGTACATACTCTATGGCCTCTTTCCTCAGCAATGATTCGACTTCTTGTTCCAAAACCCGAGCCTGCCCAGGGTCTACCTCTGTCCGAAGAACCCCCGCGAATTTGGGAGGGTTCGACCGAAACTGGATAGTGTAACCCACATGAATAGTGCGCAGGACCCACTGAGAAATGCCTAGCAGACGTGTCCACGCCGCCAGGAACTCTACTAGGGGTACCAGTCTCTCGAGACCAGTCTCTGTTCGGGTTTCCACTCCAGGCCGCTGGACCTGGAGTGGATGCTCTAGGACCCTCCTTAGAGGGGGCAATCTGCCCAGTGCACCCTGCCGGGGTGACAACTGGGGTAGACCACCTGGTCCCTGATCGGACTGGCTCTCTCGAGAAACCAGATCCACAGGGGCCACCGCAGGGCGTTGGCAGGCTGGTGGACCAACGGGGGGCTCCCTGCGAGGCCTGACACCATGAATGTCAGGGCCTCTTACTTTTAGCCTTCTTGCCCTCCAGAACGACCCTCAGGTCGGTCTGCCGGCCAGAAGGCTGAGGCTGAGGTTGCTGACCCGAAGCCCTCCCCTTCTTTTTCGGGGGGGGCTGACGAGTCGCAACACTCAGCTTCTGCCCAGCGCGGTATGAGGAGGTACTGGGCTGAGGATGGAACGCTCTTGCTTGCGAACCTTGAGGGCGGCGTGGAAGGATCTTTTTGAACGCCGCCTCCTGCTTAGCAGCCTCCTGAAACCTCTCGACGGCTAGCTTAACCGCATCGCCGAAGAGGCCAGGAGGCGTCAGAGGGGCGTCCAGGAGGATGTTCTTATCCTTTTGGCTGAGGGTAGTCAGATTCAGCCACAAATGTCTCTCCGTAGCTACTAGGGCTGCCATAGATCGGCCAATAGAGGCGGCCGTCTCCCTAGCAGCCCGGAGAGAAAGATCCGTCGCCCTCCGCAGTTCTGCGACTGCTTCTGGCCCAATACCTCCCTCCTCGTCAAGATCTGCGAGGAGTTCCGCCTGGTAGGCCTGCAGCATGGAAGAGGTGTGGAGGCATGCTGCAGCCTGACCAGCCGATGAGTAAGCTCGCCCCACCAACGATGACGTAACCCTGAGAGGTTTGGTGGGGAGCACCGGTGCCTTTAGGGGCTGCGGTGAGTGAGGAGCCAAATGATTAGCCAAGGACTCCTCTACTCTAGGCATTGCCCCGTATCCGCGATCTTTAGCTCCCACTAGGGAGGCATAAACAGCGGTCTCGCTGTTATGCACCCTGTGGGAGGCGGGCCTATTCCAGGACCTCGACACCTCAGTGTGGAGGTCGGGGAAGAAAGGCAGACACCGGCGCTGAGGTGGTGCTCTGGACGGCAAAAAGCGCTCGTCCAGCCTGCTCTTTGGACGAGCATGCGTCCGCTCAGCCGGCCACTCGAGGCCCAGCCTAGCGGTGGCGCGAGTCACCACCTCCAGCAACTCATCTGACGCTGGTGAGGGGGCTGGCGGAACCTCCTCATCAGCGTCGATACTAACAACATCCAGTTCCTCGGAACTGGATAGCTGCAGTATCGCCTCATCAGGGTCGGAAGAAACCGCCACAGGGCGTGCTTCCGGCTCCCTAACGGGGCTAGATCTGCCAGGTAAAGGCGGAGAAAAGGCAAAGCCCGTCTCCGACCCCTCTGATAGATCCATCTGCGACCCCCATGATCGCAGCCGCCGCTGGGCCTCAGCCGCAGCGGGACCGGAACCACGAGGGCCGCTAGCCCGGGCAGTTTCCTCGAAAACTGCCAGGCGGGATCGGAGTGTTCGCAAACTCATTTGCAAACAGTCTGCACAATCAGTGCCCTCGAGCGCTGATCGTGCATGCTCCTCTCCCATGCAAGCTACACATAAGGCGTGTGTATCCCTTCCCGAAAGAAACCGGGGACAAGGGGTAAAACAGCGCCGAAAAACTTGCTCCGCCATTTTTTCTACAAACACTCCAACAGACACACGGTGAAATCCCTTTTCTTTTAAACTAGACTTGGGCTGAATCACACACAGGTCTGCAATACACACACACGTTGAGCTTAGAGCGCTGTGAAGACACTGAAAGCTAACCCGCTTCCGGGTCGTGACGTGCCTTTATACTCCCGGGTCATGACGTGATGACGTCATCACGGCGACGTACACTCCCGCACCTGAGTTTGATTGTGCTTCAAGAGACATATAAACTGAAAGGTTCCCAATCGCGTCTCGACGCAGTGCGAGTTCCCTTGACAGGGAACAGCTGTTTTACACTGATATAATATTACACTGTTTTACTGTATTTATCATCTAATAAATTCAGCTTTAATCACAGGAATAAATGACACTTTACTATATATTCACATAGAAAACAGCTGTTTTACACTGATATAATATTACACTGTTTTACTGTATTTATCATCTAATAAATTCAGCTTTAATCACAGGAATAAATTATACTTTACTATATATTCACATAGAAAACAGCTGTTTACACTGATATAATATTACACTGTTTTACTGTATTTATCATCTAATAAATTCAGCTTTAATCACAGGAATAAATGACACTTTACTATATATTCACATAGAAAACAGCTGTTTTACACAGATATAATATTACAGCTGTTTTACTGTATTTATCATCTAATAAATTCAGCTTTAATCACAGGAATAAATGACACTTTACTATATATTCACATAGAAAACAGCCGTTTTACACTGATATAATATTACTCTGTTTTACTGTATTTATCATCTAATAAATTCAGCTTTAATCACAGGAATAAATAACACTTTACTATATATTCACATAGAAAACAGCTGTTTTACACTGATATAATATTACACTGTTTTACTGTATTTATCATCTAATAAATTCAGCTTTAATCACAGGAATAAATGACACTTTACTATATATTCACATAGAAAACAGCTGTTTTACACTGATATAATATTACACTGTTTTACTGTATTTATCATCTAATAAATTCAGCTTTAATCACAGGAATAAATGACACTTTACTATATATTCACATAGAAAACAGCTGTTTTACTCTGATATAATATTACACTGTTTTACTGTATTTATCATCTAATAAATTCAACTTTAATCACAGGAATAAATGACACTTTACTATATATTCACATAGAAAACAGCTGTTTTACATTGATATAATATTACACTGTGTTACTATATCAATAAATGCAGCCTTGGTGAGTAGAAGAGACTAAATTTTAAAACATATACATTTTTAAATATTTAAAAGGATTAAAGACGGAAATATAGATATTTTTCTCAGTATTTAGTTTTTAAGCAGCTCAGGATGTCTGTCTTTTTGCAAAGTCTGACTCTTGTTTGTTTTGAGTAAAGCTAACTGTGAATAATTAAACCAAATGCATCTCTTCCCTTTCTCGAGTTGTGAAAGCCAAAGTAACACTTTAAATATTTAAGCTTCAGCAATGCTTTGCCCACAGCTTCAAAACTCTTCAGATGCATGCAAAAATAATATGATGCTTGTACGTGTTGTGCAACAGATGTCTTACTATAGTTTTAGAGGGAACGTTCAAAACCTCTTTGAATGATTCACCAATATGGTTTCTGCTAGTGTCAGATAATAGACACACAAAGCTGCCGGCACCGTCAAATTCAAAAGAGATTTGCATTTCCAGAGGGAAATAACAGCACTCGTGAAGTTTTGGGTAACTTTTAGTTCTCCATCACTAATGATCCTGAATGTCATGAATAAGATCTGTGATTGAAGGAACATGTGTGTGACATATAGTCGTGTTGTCGCATGACAGGCCGCCCAATCTCTGGGTAAAATGCCTTCATGTGACAAAAGTGCTGCATGATGGATGGTTGTGGTGGAAAGATTTGATTAATGATGGAAAGGTTATGTCACTGGGTTTGAACTCCGACATTTTGATGTCCGAGTTGATTTGATCTGTGTTGACTGACACTGCTCATCATCTCTAGAAGCCTCATGGCATTTAATGCACTAAAACGTATCAAGGTATTCTAAAATGCATTAACAAGGGGATAGTTCAAGTCAATATGCTTATATTGCATGTAAACATTACAGTAAAGTAATAGCTTGAGATATGAGCATTAGCCGTTCCAGGACGAGCTCATAACTCAAGTTGCTCGTATCTCAAATCACTTTTTCCCATAAGAAATAATAGAAAAAATATAATTCGTTCCGGTCCTCTAAAAAACTCCCATATATTAGTGCTAATAGCATTTTTTTAAATTGTTATAGACACAGACACACACACACATGCACAAAGGATTCCGGTGATATAAAATAAAATGTGGTTTTAATTATGAGCTCTTGCCTTCGAGACAGACGATACAGTAGCGGCTAATGACGGCATGTGCAGAGGAGGAGGGATTACGTAGATTACGTAAATTACGTAGATAACGCAAACACAATACAGAAGTGTAGTGTTTCTTCCCGTGTTGTGTATTGGATAGACTTTGAAGCTCATATTTATTATTATTGAACACTCATAACTCGTGCTGCTCCCAGCTTAATACTCGTGAATCACTCGTCGCCCCCGGTAACCCCCGCTGTAAAACCAAGTGCAAACCAAAAATCTAGTGGAGATCATATGTAATTACCCTATAAATGTATAAAACACACACCACAGGAAGACGAACAGTCGATGAACACGCGAGTCGGCGTCTCTCAGCTGCTCGTATCTCAAATCTTTACTCGTATTTCAAAGCAAAAATGTACTCAAAGGCTTTCTCGTATGTCTGAATACTCATATGTCGGGGCGCTCGTATCTCAAGGTATTACTGTATTTTGATGTGCACCATGAGAGGAGCAGTCGATTTCAAAGTTTGCAGGTCCGTTTGGGTCAAATCAAAGTCTGAATCGTTGTGATCCTTCTCTGGATTGGTTTAGAAATCTTCAACAATGGATCCCTATGGAGAAAATGAATGGGAAAATTCATTCCAGAACCAAGACTGCCTTAAATGTGGATGCTCAACTTTTTAATAAAGTACTATAGACTTGAAAAAGCATAGCGTGCGTAAAGGATTCGTTGAAGAAGATATGCCAGATATTAGGTTTTTCAAAGCTGGAAGCACTTTGTCACATTGTGAGAAGGGAAGAGAGGAGAAATGGGGCGTTCTGATCTATTTTAAACAGATTGACTTTAAATATTCAAAATGAAAATGATTCTGCTTTTCCTCAGTGTTAAATTGAATAAAATGGGATTAATATCTAATCCCCCTCTGCACGTGTTCAGTGTGCTTAGATTTTGAGATTTGCTGCGGTAGACGGATGATTTCAGCACTGCCTCAATCCATCTGCAGTCTGATGGCTTTTGATGTCATAAACCTCTGCTTTTTGATGTGCTTTAAGGAAGAATTCACCCCATCATTAAAATGCTGCCCTTTATTCATTTACAGAATATTTAAGAGGGCAATACCTCAAAAAATATCATTTTAATCAGTTGCGTTTTGCATTCAATCTTTTGGTGTTTCGCAATTCGATTCAAACCGATTCTTGAGGTCACGGTTCGATCCCACTTTGATTCGATATACGCACAGATTTCTAATGTTTTCGGTTCTAATAGTTTTCCTATTTAACAGTTTCCTATTTTAGCCTCTAGATAAAAGAAAAAGATCCCACTGAATTAAATATGAACCTTGAAATATACTTAGTTTTCTTTCCATGTTGGTCAACACAATATTGAAAGACAAATACCAGTTAAGCTGACTGCAATCATTTCACACATGTAATAATGCAAGGCGTAAAATATATGAAATATGGGTTATATAGCCCAACTAAAGTGGAAAAACTTGTTCATTGTGTGTTGTAAATCATCACACCCTTATATAACCACAAATAGCTAAATATTCGAACTGTTGTTATGATTATGCATCAGATGATACAACACATTATAAAGCAATATGTGTGCAATATAATGCATTAAGAAAACCTTTATGATACGTTATAAATGCAGGCTTTATCTGCCGTAATTGTACTTTTTAAAAGTTATAACCACAAATAGATAAGTACTATAATGTATTGTAACTGCTGTTATGATTATTCATCAGATGACACAACATATTATAAAGCAATATGTGTGCAATATAATGCATTAAGAAAACCTTTATGATACGTTATAAATGCAGGCTTTATCTGCCGTTATTGTACTTTTAAAAGTTATAACCACAAATAGATAAGTACTATAATGTATTGTAACTGCTGTTATGATTATTCATCAGATGACACAACATATTATAAGGCTGTTATAAGGCATTATGAATGTATTTTAATGCATTAAGAATATGCATTATAAACACAAGCCTCATAGAAAGTGTAACCAAGAATCAAAAATCAAATTTAAGTTTTTAGATACAGTAGCCTAGGATTAGAAGTAGAAATTCAATAATCAAATGTAAAATTAAACTGTATAGTTTTCATTGTATGAAAAAAACTGTAAACAGATTAATATTAAAGGTATAAAACGGATTCTGTCAAAAGCAGTGAGTGACTTTTTTTATTCATTATTAGCATTAATTAAACAGACATTAAAGCAGTGTACAGTTTATGATCTTTAAGAGCGAATGCATGCATCCAATATACTGTACATCTGATTTTCTCCTAACTGTTTACATTCACGTACCCCATAAAAGACTGTGTGAATATGAATACTTCACACGATGTGCATTTTGGCATACTTGTGTGTGTATTTGACCATGCAAGCGCAATAAGATCAGAAAGCATCTGAGATGTGGCATCTGTGCTCGTCCTTTTCCGCGGCTTATTGTGACTAATAACACTCCAGCATGTCAACAACTTTGAAGTTAAAGAAGTGTAACACTGTAGGAAATTGATTTTTGCAATTTGTGAAGATGGAATCACGATTAATGTGAATGTATCCCTGTACTGCTCTCTCTCTTACAGCAGGATTCACTGAATAAAGCGCTCTCAATGCAAGTCTGGAGCACAATAGCGAAAGGGACGGTTGCGAGAAGATGCACAGTTGTCCTATAAAACACCCGGGATGGGGACTGTTTAAGTACGTCTTTGTCAAAGTGGATGAAAAATATCCCATGTAAATCCTTACGGGACTTCCTCGAGGATCACGGATGCGGGCCATTGACTTTTATGACAACATTACCCTCCTCTCGCTGTTTTTTTCTGCCAAATCTAAGCTTGTGTTCTTTATTTTCAGGCGTGCAAATGAAAAGTGAATCAAGTGTTGAGAGGAATAACTTTTCATGTGAAAACACTTTGGCTTTTATGGGTGCACTAAACGATTCATAATGCGGAGTGATTTGGGGGCGTCGGGTGCGAACGAGTCTGACAGGGTTAAATAGAGGAGAAAGTGAGCGCGCCGGGCCGGCTGCTTTAGCGCAGCACAAATCTCCTTTACGACCGCAGCTCTTAAATAGCTGTCAGTCTCTCGTCTTGCATGAGCTAACCTCTTCTGGCCATCTGCTCCGTCTTCTTCACCCTGGTGTCGCCGCTGGCAGCTTCAAACTCACTTTGTTGACACTATTAAGTGGGTCGTTCCTGTTATGCGGTGCCTTTTGAACTCTATAGCTTTTATGAATATGCGGGTGTTGAGGAAGTATTTTGAGAAAACATTGCTTTACTAATTAAAACGTTACTAATGAGTCACGATGGCTAGAGCTAGAGACGGTCATTGCTCAGGGAGAGATTGACAGGATGGCAAGTTGACTTTCATATTTTATTACACTGATTTCTGTAATTTTATCAGATGGGATGGAAGGTTTTTGAAAGATCCATTGAACTAATCCATCAAATCCATGTTGCACGGAAATTATGTAACTTCCTGGAGGAGGATGTCATCAATAATCTGGGATTTTTCCAAAAGTAATTCAAAACATTTTGATCAAATATTTTGTTCATGTAAAGTCCATGCAATGCACAGCTACTGCCTGTTTCCTTTATTTAAAATCAGTCTTTGAAAAAATATCTTTGTGTGTGTGTGTGTGTGTGAGGAAGTAATTTTGTGTGTGTGTGTGTGTGTGTGTGTGTGTGTGAGAAGTGAGTGTATGTGCGTGTGTGTGTGTGTGTGTGTGTGTGTGTGAGAGGAAGTGAGTATGTGTGCATGCGTGTGTGTGAGAAGTGAGTGTATGTGCGTGTGTGTGTGTGTGAGAGGAAGTGAGTATGTGTGCATGCGTGTGTGTGAGAAGTGAGTGTATGTGTGTGTGTGTGTGTGTGTGTGTGTGAGGAAGTGAGTGTGTGTGCATGTGTGTGTAAGGAAGTGATTGTGTTTGTGTGTGTGTGTGTGTGTGTGAGAGAGGAAGTGAGTATGTGTGCATGCGTATGTGCCTGTGAGAGAATGAGTGTGTTGTGTATGTGAGGAAGTGTGTGTGTCTGTGTGTGTGTGTGTGTGAGAGGAAGTGAGTGTGTGTATATGCTGTATCTGTCTATTTGTTTTTATTAAATCCAGTCTACTAATACATATTAATTAAATCAGGTGATCAATGTGCTTGAAGAATATTACGGCTGTTTTAAGGCTATTCATATTTTTTTGTGTGCGTCATTTGAACTTTGGAGAACAACATTACCCCGATTTTACAGACAGAAAGTAATGGAATATTTCTTTACTTTCCAAAAGTTAGACGAGTGTAATATGTTACCCAGTGTATTAAGATATATATGACTGCTACATGTAAATATATTCCATAGCAGGGATGACTCAAGTGCATTTCTGCATAAATCTTTCCGACTGCAAGAGACGAGGAGGCAATAGCTCTGAAAACGCAGCCTTCCATAAGGCCAGCCGCATTAAATTTAATTTTACTTTAGAGGTTCATGTCCTCCCATATCTTTGCGTATGCATTTTTCATCGGCTATTTACAGTGCTTTCGCTCATGCTTTTATTCTAGACAGCTTCCTTTGGATCTCAGACCTTCTGGGTTGTAGATCTTCAATCGGATGACATCCGATCAAGGATCACAGGGCAGGTTAATCTCACGCCAACCCTGAGAAGAGTCTCTCCACCACATATGGAGAGCTTCCACATCAGATTATTGTTTGATCTATATTTCATGATTGTGCCAATCTAGGCGTGTGTGTGTGTGGAGACGCTACGAGAGGAAAACAAACAGGCCCGGCCTGCCCTACACAAGCCCTGCTTAATCCGCACACACACTCCCTGTGTTGCTCTGCAAATATTAGCAAGAGGTGCAGGATGTGCAGCGGGTGAAGGGGCACGTCTGCTGAACTCTGGTGCTGTGCGTGTGATTGCTCTGCACTCTCCTCCTCACGGAAACACTGGCCTGCTCAAGGAGTGAATCACGCTGGGAAATGTCCGAGTCAGATTTCACAGCAGTGCTTCATGTAAAGACACGGATTCTTCCGCTTCATCTCCATTATTGTAAAATAGCTGTCGCAAAAATATCCTGCCCAGACTTTATGATTGTTGAAAGCATCATAGTGATTAAATCAGTTGTGCCTAATTGTCATGAAAACAGTCACAAATGCAAATTAAGCTTGTTTTTAATACCAATACGTTTTTTTGTGCATTTTGCAAAACATAATTTCACATTATTTATTTACATTTTAGGCACCTTTTTACGATTATTTTCATTTTACTGCATGTGTAAAAATGAAAGGTGTGATTAAAAACGTTTTCTTTTTGCAGATGAGAGCTGTAAGTGTTCATGACTGTGTAACTGTTTTAGTTTAGCATGCAATACTTTATTTTTGACACAGGCGTATCACAGGAATTAGTTCATCACTGATTAACAACAACTCAATAGCTTTTCTTTATGAATACAGCTATAAAGCTGAAAAGACTCAAATGTGTCTCCTTTAGAGTTTCAAAAGAGATCTAAACAGTTTTCAAACGTTGCTCAGGTTTACCAAGATACCAAAGTCTGCAAGAGTCAAGATCTCAGCTTGAATTCACATATTTCTCATCACATTTTTTCAGATCTCAAATTATCTCTTTTATCTAGTTTTCTCCTGAGCAAAGAACGAACACGCATTGAGCAAAAGCATCATCCTCTACGATGCAGGATTGTTACCGACAGCAAACCATACCATTACCAAAACTCTGCATGCATGTTTTGCTTTTTTCTCACACATTTGTCAGGCTATTTTAGAAGAACAGTAAAAAATAAATAATAGATAAAGGTTGCACATATTGAATTCCCAGCCCACTTTTGCAGGATGCTGCAGCTATATGGAATCTCTGTGTGTGTGTGTGTGTGTGTGTGTGTGTGTGTGTGTGTGTGTGTGTGTGTGTGTGTGTATTCATGTATGAATGTGTGTGTGTGAGAGAGAGGGGAGAGTGAGAGTGTGTGAGGAAGTGTGTGTGTGCATGTTCGTGTTTGTGAGTATGTGTGTTTGTGTGTGTGTGCGTGCGTGCAAGAGAATGAGTTTGTGTGTGTGTGTTTGTGCGTGTGTGCGCGTGCGCGTGTGCGTGTAAGAGAATGAGTTTGTGTGTGTGTGTGCGTGTAAGAGAATGAGTTTGTGTGTGCGTGTGTGTGTGCGTGTGTGTTTGTGTGTGTGTGTGTATGCATATTTGTGTTTTTGTGAGTGTGTGTGTGTGTGTGTGTGTGTGTGTGTGTGTGTGTGTGCATGTGTGCGTTTGTGGATTATAACTGTGAAGAGCTGGATCAAGGCCTGCAAACATGCACTTTTTTCCCCCTTCCATCTACTTCTGGAGCAATATTTGCACTTGGTAAAATACACAGCGAGTTCAAACACACTACTATTACTCTCCAGCGTGGCCTTTTCCTTATCTCAGGCCTGAACCCTTTAATCTTTTGGAAGTGCAGTAGACCTCCCTTACAAAGAAGTGCAGCACCATGGTATTGGATGGTAATGTTATATGGTAATGCTTTATTATGCCATAGAACAACTCCTTTTGGTTCCCTTAAGAACCTTTCAGTGAAGTTTTTAATGCGCTTTAAGACAAACCATGTGCAAATTCATCACTCAACACCATAGCTGAGAATTTTCTCCTTAAAACTGCATTTTACCAAAGGCAGTCTGAAACAAAAAATATCCTAGAAAACATGCTTCCTGTACAATCACTAAAAGCTATCACTCATCTCAGTTTGCAGTCTCACAGAGTTCTATTATAATCAATAAAGTTGTGCACACTGCACGATGAATCTCTTGTTTACTTCATGTCTACACTTTGGTAATGAGAGGATTCACAAGCGTGCAAAACACAGCACTGAACAAAAATTAAACACCCCTGATTGGTCTCTGCATTCAAGAGAAATCAACGAACATGTCTGTGATTGGCTACAATCCTCAGCGCTGCAAAAACACGTTATGAATTTGATGTTCTCCTGAGCGCAAACACAAATACGCACTGCAGCATCAATATGATATTACAGGATCAGCTGAAGGTGCTCTTTATTTCCTGCCTGTGAAATTCACTCTTTCTCTGAATCAAGTTTCTGGTTCAGACATACAGTGGGTTCGGAAAGTATTCAGACCCCCTTAAATCTTTCACTCTTTGTTATATTGCAGCCATTTGCTAAAATCATTCAAGTTCATTTTTTTCCTCATTAATGTACACACAGCACCCCATATCGACAGAAAAACACAGAATTGTTGACATTTTTGTAGATTTATTACAAAAGAAAAACTGAAATATCCCATGGTCCTAAACATTCAAACCCTTAGTTCAGTATTAAGCAGCCCGATCTTTGGGTTCTTGTTTACCTCTCACCAAGGCTCTTCTCCCCAGATAGCTCAGTTTAGCCGGACGGCCAGTTCTAGGAAGAGTTCTGGTCATGCCAAACGTCTTCCATTTAAGGATTATGGAGGCCACTGTGCTCTTAGGAACATTAAGTGCAGAAGATATTTTTTGTAACCTTGGTCAGATCTGTCTCTGAGATCTTCAGGCAGTTCCTTTGACCTCATGATTCTCATTTGCTCTGACATGAACTGTGAGCTGGACGGTCTTATATAGACAGTTGTGTGGCTTTCTTAATCAAGTCCAATCAGTGTAATCAAACACAGCTGGACTCAAATGAAGGTGTAGAAGCATCTCAAGGATGATCAGAAGAAATGGACAGCACCTGAGTTCAATATATGAGTGTCACAGCAATGGGTCTGAATACTTCTTTTTTTTTTATAAATCAGCAAAAATGTCAACAATTCTGTGTTTTTCTGTCGATATGGGGTGCTGTGTGTACATTAATGTGTGGAAAAAATTAACTTAAATGATTTTAACAAATGGCTGCAATATAACAGAGAGTGAAAAATGTAAAGGGGTCTGAATACTTTCCGTACCCTCTTTATACGGCTGAAATTAACCAATATTTTCACTTGCGTTGTGTAGCTTTTACTGCAGTGAAGGTGAGCGAGTGGATCAGGTTATCCGAGTTGCTCTGATTGACTTATTTGCAGTGTCACATATACACATATACTAAATGTTTAGAGTTAGATGCAAGTTATGTTACGACACAAAGACATTATTTGCATAGGACAAAAAACCTTTAAATGTGTCACTGTGATTATCAAAGATGAGTTTTAAGGGATAAAGTTATTGACTTACTAAAGGCTCCTCATGGAACCAACAATGCCAATAAAGAACCTTTATTATTTTTTAGAGTTCATATTAAAATCAAATGTTGACTGGATTGTTTTCTGCAGTTCATGTAATCTAATTGTGTATGTCTCAAACTTCTCAAGAGTGTTTTTCGTTTATGCGTTCCCGGGAGCCACGGCAGGACACATAAACCAAGATCTAATGACCTCATAGTGAATCTGAGGCTGTGCATTAATAAGAGAGGCTGCTATTCCTGTTTGAGTGTAAACACAATAAAATAGCATTTGCATTTATATAGTTTTTCACCAGTGGCATTACTAGACTCAGGGAGGGCCGTCGGACAGCTTCATGCTGATTATTACCTGTGGAAAATTAAGATAAGTAAGTAATCCCATGAAAGGGAATGGCTTCTGCATCTCAACTCCCAGTGAACAAGAGAAATGCTATCTTACAGTCACGTTTTGCAATGCAATGCAGACGGTTTTCAAAGTTATCCTAGAGCAGAGTAGGCGTCCGTAATCTTTTGAAGATCGCTATGAAAGCATGTTTTTTTCTGAAAATGGTTGGCAGTTATTTGTTGCACTGAATGGCGATATGCAAAGACTGTTTTCATGATAGACCAGCAAATCTTCCTCGCTGTAACTTTGCCTCCGCAGTCCCATTAGGCAAAATAGAGTGCTATAAACAAAACTAAACTTGAAAGAGTGGCCGCACACAGAACTTGGCGAATGTGTACGAATAGCCTGCGAGTTTCATCTGAGCATTTGATGTTCACACCACAGAACGGATAAAAGGTTAGAGAGAGCAAAAAGCTATCGGGGTGTTTGGCTTTGGTGAAAGTGGTTAGCTTTAATGGTAAAACATTGTCCTTTTCTGTAAGCCCTTATGGGAGGCGGCTTTTGCGGCAGAAGACAAACAAGATTTTGACACTTCCCGTTAATTAAGCTAATTAGCATAGCCCTATTATGTGGCCGGACCGTATCGTGACAGGCCTCCGTGAGAGACTGCAACGATGACCTTTTGCGGACACCACCAGCTGTCACCAATTACCTGCAGACCGATCGGCCGGAATAAAAGCACTGGAGTCGTCCTTGAGAGCCGCTTCTTCACGACACACACAGTCACCGAGTCGGGAAGAGTCTCTTAAAGGAATAATTAGCATGAAAATGTATATCCTTTCACCACTTACTCACCTTGATGTTCCAGACCGGTGTGCTGAAAATATAATATTGCAGTATTAAAAGCATCTTAAAGGTCATTAAAGTTGGCCTTGATCTTTTGACATATAAGAGGTCTTTGTACCATTAAAACATATCAAATCTTAAACATCCTCCTCATTATAAAAAGCATTTGTTTAATCAAGCTCCAAAAGTGGCTCATTTGGAAACTGTGAAGCCTTTAGAGCAAGAAAGCGATGAATAACTATGCTTTGTCGCACCGTAGACGCTTAATGTGAAAGCCATTATAATCTCTGATGCTCTCTACACTGGATGAGCGCTCAGTTTCTGACATAATACACACGCTTTAAACCGGTTTACATAAGCCTTTTTTAATATAAGTCATTAATCACTGATGATGTTCCTCTCAATGAAACTCTGCCATCTTATTTCTTGTCCACATTTATAATTTTTCAGGGAATACCAACAAGATTTCAGTCTATGCCCCTTCAGAGGACTTTCATAGTACTTTAATGTCCTTTTATGAGCTCGACAGGCATGGTCACTGTGAGCTTTTGTTGTATAGAAAAGAGCTTTGTAGAGATTCCTCCAAAATTCTCCTTTTGTGTTCCTCAGAAGAGAGAGAATCGGACAGGTTTGGAATGACATGAGGCTGAAAAATCCTTCTTTAAACTCTGCGTGTCTTATCTGTTTCCTGTCTTCGTTTTCCAGGCTTTTCGTGCGAGAAGATTGCATTTCCCCCTCAGGAATAAGGTCCATTAAACTTTATAGGCTGCAGGCTTTGCTTTAGTTAAAACGTGTGACTAAATGTAAATATGTGCTTTGTATCAGGAACCAGGAGGCTGTTGAGATGCACACAATTGGCATGAAAAAATTCATTGAATAAATTTACTTAACAGCTAAATGCTCTGAAGAGGCTTGCAACTTGATGGAAATGAGGTCTATGAAAATATTGTTGTACTCAATGAAACTTTGTTAACATAAGCCTCCATCTAATGTGTTGAGCACAGGCACGTCAGTGATGAAGGTTATGGCCTCGGACGCCGATGACCCGACCTATGGAAGCAGCGCCCGGATAGTTTACAGCGTCCTGGACGGAGAGAGATTCTTTACTGTTGACCGGCAAAGCGGTAAGTGTTCTCTACATAATCATTTCTTATTAAAACAGCATATATAATCATGTCGGAAGCATTTTGCTCATTATCCACAAATTGGACGCTACTTATAATTCATGCAGTTGCATGCAAACATCCTGATGACAAGTTTTGCACAATGACTTACGTTTTATATTTATGCATTTATCAGATGCTTTTATCCAAAGCGACTTGCATTGCATTCAAGAAACACATTGACATTCTAATCAGTTCTTGCTTTCCCTGGGAATCGAACCCATGACCTTGCCTGCAATTTGTTCAGAAACTATAATACAACTCAAAAACTGCGACTGTTTTAGTTTTAAGTCATTGTAGCTATTTTGTCTGTTGATTTCCAGTAAATCTAGCAGAAATACAGTGTTAAAATGTATGTTATGGTATGACAACATATGTTTTTACATTGCTTTATCTCCTCAAAATAAAATAAAAAATGTTTACTTTTTTAAGTTATACAAGATTAAAATAATTGAAGTCACTTTAATATAATTTAAGTTGAAGTGACTTAAACATATAAGTTGATTGTACTTAAAAAAAATTAAAGGCAACAACTTTTTTTTTGTGTGTTTTACTGGTGCTTGTTTCTTTTTATAGACTTCTATAATTTAGTGTTGGCTATTTTCCAAGATGTTTGTAAGAGCATCAGCTCTTAGTGTTGAGTTTTACCATAAAGACTGTGTGCCAAGAAATGTGTAAAATTTGCTGTTGAGGGAATTTTGTTGTTAATCGAAATGACATTTTTGGCATTGGTGTATTATATGAGTTATGACTTTTGCAAGCTAGTGTGATTTTAATTTATTTTTCTTTTCTTTTTTTAGATTGTTGAATAGTTAGATTCCGGGTAAACAACTTCACAGCCCATAATCCTCAAGATAACTCTTCAATAAAGAATAGTTTTAATCCTTATGGAAATTTAGTATACACTACTGTTCAAAGGTTTGGCATCTCTGATTGGCATCTCTAACTCTCAAGGCACTAAAATAAAATTAACTCTGTTGCATTATAGTAAAGTGTAATTTATTCCAGTTATTAAAGCTGAATTTATTAGATGATAAATACAGTAAAACAGTGTAATATTATATCAGTGTAAAACAGCTGTTTTCTATGTGAATATATAGTAAAGTGTCATTTATTCCTGTGATTAAAGCTGAATTTATTAGATGATAAATACATAAAAACAGTGTAATATTATATCAATGTAAAACAGCTGTTTTCTATGTGAATATACAGTAAAGTGTAATTTATAAATACAGTATTTTTAAATTTTTATTTCAATTTTTAATTTAATTTTTAATTTATTACTTTCAATCAGTTTAATCAATTTTTTATTTTTTATTTTTTATTTATTACTTTTAATCAGTTTAATTCCTGAGTGACCCAAAACCCATGAATATTAGCCTATAAAATTTACCTTTTTAAAGTCTGTTCACACCAACAAATTAAGTTAAAGTTCTAAAAATCATCAGTAATAATGTGAAACATTTTTTCAATTTTAATATATTTTAAAATCTAATTTAGTTTAATCTTTGCTGGACTTTTGATCTGTTTAATGCATCCTTACTAAATAATTAAAAATTATAAATAATATATTTTTTGAAATCAATATTGACCCCAAACCTTTGAACAATGTCGTGTTTTACACCTTTTCATTTATTATACATGAGTGTGTTTTGAATGCAATGAAACATACTTGCATTAAATAATTATAAAGAGCATAGTATCAGAATGCTTTAGTTGATGTGTAAGTAAACATGAAGTGTCCGGCTTCAGACAGAACGTCATCACTGGAGTCTCCAGGGAATATCCCAGCTTTTGTTGCCGGCGCACATCCCTCGGGGAACTAGCACTAAACTTTTAATGATTTCTTTTTCGGGCCGGCAGGCGCGAGACCTGAGAGCACCGGATGATAAATGGCTTGGCTTGTGCCGAGGACTTTTTGCACATTTTTCCTTCGCTCTGATCTGAGAACAGTTCGATGAGCTGGAATTAGACGAGCTGCGTGTTTCACTCGTGACCTCGTTTGTTTCTCTGAACCTCCAAAAAACAACAACATTAATCCCTGGACGGGGTTTTAGTCTTTGACATGGGATATATAAAAAGCCTAGTTGAGGAGTTTGATATTAATATCAGTTTATTAGATCCAGTGTGTTAGTGGGTTGTTTTTGAACTGCGGGTTCTCATCTCACGATCTCCAAATGTTCAAACCGTTTGATGATATCCTCATTTGCTTCTGCAATTTTCTCAAATGAGAGGAGCTTTTCAACCTTGTGCCGCCCCGAAATGACCAGAATATGGAAAAGATCCCCACAGTGAGGATTTACTTTGAACAATTTTCACTCTGAAACTGCACAGATAATTACAAAGAAATAGCCCACTGAATTATATGTGCAATTTTGAAGTAGACTTCAATATACTCCGATAATCTTTGTTTCATTTACAGGTTTGACCAATTATTTTTTAGGGTGCATTGAGTTACTTTTCAGAAAAATACACCTGAATGAGACTATTGTTGAGACAAAGTAAGAATACGGAGATGCCTTGAAATGAATCTGGATCTCAGATCATTTGATCATGGGTGAATTTGCTAAAGCATTGTTTGAGATATTGTTGGCATTACTGGGGGCTTTCTCTCCGGAAAAACATCTGAGCACAATTCTTCATTTACATGTATGCATTTGGCAGATGCTTTTATCCAAAGTGACTTGCATTGCATTCAAGAAACACATTGACATTCTAATCAGTTCTTGCTTTGGGAATCGAACCCATGACCTTGGTGTTGCAAGCACCACTCTCTACTGTTAGAGACAAAGGAAAGCTGTATCCATTTGATCTCATTGTTCTGTAGGAGAAACAGTTGAGATATGAAGGCGATCTTATTATTTCTCACCATAATCTACCCAAGAGCACCATGTTTCCTTCAAAAGTCTTTTAGGTGAAGTGCTTTGAATCAGCGCAACTTCAGACTGTACTTGTAATGGATCTGACCTCAGGTCAGCAGCTTTATGTGGATGAAGAGCGAGAAAGAGGCTGTTCTGTGGCTTCCTCTGTGCTCTGGACGCTTTAAAGCAGCACACGTGTCTTTAGCAGCGAGCTCTTTGCACAGATGCATTCTGCCACACAAACATTGCCGATGGCTAGCGGTTCCTCGCTGGAAATGTCTCCACAGAGGTGAGACTACAGAAGAGAGAGCGAAAGAATTGCAGATAGCAACAAAGAACAAAAAGATACAGACATAGACAGCCAGGCAAGCGTTTGTTTGCTGCACAAACCCACATGTAATGTCATAGTTTATGTTTTTTGTCTTCTTCCCCTAGTCGGTTTTTGACTACAGAAACAGTGCAGTTTATTATCTTACGTTTTAGAATGCTTGAAAGGTCTTCAGGTCATATTTCATCTTTTTTTTTTAAACCAACAATGCTTTTTTTAAACGATCTGACATATTTTCTAGAAAAGTATATTTTCTATTTCATGTGCTATTATTAATAGTATTCTTTACAATAATGACAATAGGATTTTTTTTTTTTGCATTACGGTAATGACAGTAAAGAGTTTGTGGAGGATTATTTGTGTGGATTGATTTTGATGAAAATAGTTAAACAAAACAATAAAATAAACAACTTTTTTTATATTATATTATATATGTACTCTATTATTATTATTGCTGTTGATTTTGTTATTTTTTTACATTACAATATGTGAAGAATTCAATTTATTTTTTTTATAAAAATAATAAAAAACGTCTCAGGTTACTATTGTAACCATAGTTCCCTGAGAATAGGGAACGAGATGCTGCGTCCCCTAGGGGTCGCTTTGGGGAACACCTTCGGTGTGACAGGTGTCTGAAGCAAATCATCTAATCACGTCAATGAACTTGACAATGGCTGGCAGCTGCCTATGACGTCACCACGGGTGCGGCTGCAGGTATAAAGGAGCACACAAACAGTAAGTCATCCACTTCATATCTGAAGGGAGACAGCAGCAGGAAGGCTCGAAGCATGGCAAAGGGACGCAGCATCTCGTTCCCTATTCTCAGGGAACTATGGTTACAATAGTAACCTGAGACGTTCCCTTTCGAAGGGAACTCTATGCTGCGTCCCCTAGGGGTCGCTTTGGGGAACGAAATACCAACGCCGCCATGCTGAAGGGCGTGACTGCACTTAATAGGTAAAACCATCAGTCAGAGACCCCCAGGGGAACTGTCCCGTGACCTGCAGTGACCCGGGTCGGGCTACTAGAGAACGGAGGCCTCAAGGAACCAGAGCCGAGGCCCAAGCACGCTCGATCTAGAGTCCGAGGGAGTGCAGGAGCCACTCCACTCAGGACTGAACCCGCAAAGCGAAGACCTAGAGCCGCAACTGCTAGGTCTACACGTTTAGGCGCTACTGAGCTCTAAGAGCGGCTGGGCACACGGCCAGCACTTTGCAGCTGTTCCTCTAGAGCGTAGAGGGGAACAGCACTCAACGCTTGTGGACAGCAAGGGGGTTCAGCGGAACCACTTTCTTACAAGCGGAGCTCACCGGAGCGGAGGCCATAGTCGTCGGCCTGACAACGCTCGACAGCCAAGTCCAGTTCGGGAGTCAAGGGTGACTCCACTGCCCTCGCGCCGACCCAAGTCGTTTGGGTTCAGGCAAGAACTGAGGTGCAGCATCGCTTCGCTCAGAGAAGTAGGGCCAACCTCCCGAAGGGTACACTCTCAAGATGAGAGGGCCAAAAAAAAACTCCTGTACTTCAGAGCGTAGCGGGGTCTCACGGGGTGGAGGCCCGATCTCCTCAGAGAGGCCTGACGACACCCCTACGCATCAACCGACCAGAGGAGGCAGGAATACTTTACCTCGCCTACCACTCGCTAAAGGTCGCCGAGCGGAGCTTCGTGAAGCGGAGGCCTCGGCAGAGAATACTCTCGTAACGAGAGGAAGCCTACGACGCCACGGAGAGGAGGATAGCCGTAGAGAGCTCAGAGAGCGAAGAAGTGCCCTCTCAGACCCCAGGCAGTGAGAAGGAGGCTTAAGAGAAGCCGACGACTCGCAGAAAGTGCCTGAGGGAGCATAGGGGAGCGGGAGCTCACCTGCAAGGGGACAACTCTCAGAGAGAGAGGAGCAAGCCGCTCACACCTACCCCTTTTCTACAACTAGGCGCTGCCTAAGTTCACTCGTGAACCGGGACGGTGCACAGGACAATTATAGTGCTGTTATCACAGTGTACTCCAAGCCACTAGCGAGGAGACTCGGAGGGAGTCGTACCCCAGCCACAGCTTGGGGGAGCAAGGATACCGTGAGTTACCAAACACACAGGAAGACCTTGCTCATCTCGCAAAGACCTAGTAGAATGAGCTCAGGAGCCAGGGTGTTAGTCAACATGCTCCTTCTTACGCCACAGGCGGGGCGAGGGGGCTCGACTTGAGCCGCCGACTCTAGCACACCCATGTAGCCCAGGCGGAGCTCAGGGGAACGGAGGCCTCGGCGAAAGGCAGCGGACTCTACTATTAAGAGGAAGCCTGACAACGTTCCCTGCGCTTATGAAGCCCTAGGGTGAAGGCCAAGCGCAGCAGCCTTACCACACCAAGAGCGGAGACCTACAACTCCCCTCAGAGAGGAGGCCTGACGACGCTTATAGCAGGCTCCATGGAGCGGAGGCCTCAGTAAAGAAGACTCTCATATTGAGAGGAGGCCTACTACGCCCTCTACAGGTTGAGCTCAGGAGTGAAGGTCTCAGCCCAAACACTCCTCTCTACACCACAGGTTTAGGCGAGGGGGCCCCATTGGGGCCACCGACTCTAGCTCACATAGGCCGGGCGGAGCTCGGGGGAACGGAGGCCTCGCCGAAAGTGGGCAGACTCTACTAAAAGAGGAGGCCTGACAACGTTCCGTGCGCTTGTGAAGCTCTGGGTGGAGCTAACGCTTTCCTGAGTACCAAGAGCGGGGACCCACTACTCCCCTCAGAGAGGAGGCCTATCAACGCCCTGGCTTTTTTTTTTTTTTTAACTCCTGAATACCAAAAGCGGAGGCCTACGACTCCCCTCAGAGAGGAGGCCTGACGACGCTCTGCCTCCAGGAACGAGAGGGACGGAGGAACGGAGGCCTGCTACGCTCACCGCTGGAATAACTGCGACTAGGGGAACAGATCCTGAGATCTGGAGGAGCCAGCCCCTGCGTGGCCTGAGACCTGGGCCCTGGGCACCATGGTATGAAAGACTTGAAAGCCACTGAGCGCGCCCTCGCCTCCCTGAAGCTCGAAACCACTGCCTCGACAGAGGTCCCAGAGCTCATGATACGGGACTGGCGCATCGAGAAGGAACTCTCTCTCTTCCTTCCCGACCTCAGCCAGGTTCACTCAGAGGTGCCTCTCCACAACCACCATGGTCGCCACAGAGCGACCAAAGCAAAAGCTGTTTGCTAGTGGCGCGGAGAGCCAGGTCTGTAGTGCGGCGCAGCTCCGCCACCGCCTCAGCTGATAGCCCCTGGCCTTGGTCCCGGTCTTTTCACAGATCTGTCTGATAAGCCTGTAACACCGCCATGGTGTGCAGGACTGCACCGGCTTGATCTACCACCGCATATGCCCTGCCATTGAGGAGCGATGTCTCAGGCAGCAGCCTCGACGGCAGGGAGGGTGCCCTTAACGTGGAGGCCACGCCCACCGAGAGAAAGCTCGCAAGCGTCTCTTCGGCTGGGGGCATCCTCATAACTCTTCCCATTCTCCACATCAGCATAATTAGGCTGAGAGAAAAAACTCACGCAGAGAAAGGTTTCCCCATGATCTCCGCACTTCAGCGTGAAGATCAGGCAGAAGAGGAAAGGGCGCCCGAGGCTGATGCTTGAGACTCGCGAGGAAGCGTTCCTCCCAGCGACCGAACGGGCGGTCAGCTGATTCACGCTTCCCCGGCATATCGAGCCGCTCACTGGCGCGAGTCACAGCCGTCAGCAGCTCGTCATACGCGGGACAGGCGGGGAGGAATGCTCAGAAAGATTTTCAATGAACGCAATCTCCCGCTTGCCTTGATCCGCGGGGAGCGCGCTCTCCCGCGAGGAAGAAGGCGAAGGCGCGCTCCCCCCGAGAAGCTCGCTCGCGTCAGCCTCCGGCGGCTGGGAAACTCTAACCTTCTCCAGCCTTTCGGCAAGCTCCATCTGTGAGCCCCAAGAACGCAGTCTCCCGCTCGCCTCAGCTGCAGCAGGACCGGATCCCCCAGGTGCAGATGAATGTCCCGATTCCCTCGAGAAAAGCGTAACACTCTCAAAGGGAAGCGCATGCAATGCACGCAAACAGCTCCCTCGAGAACTGAGCGAGCATGATCCTTGCCAAGAAATAAAACACACATATCGCGTGTGTCATCAGGTGTCAAAAAAACGCTGACACGGATGAACACAACGAACGTGGTTTCCTTGCTGACCAACGTGACAGACAATCGCTTAGACAAGCTGTCTCCCTGAAGATATGAAAAGGATGACTTACTGTTTGTGTGCTCCTTTATACCTGCAGCCGCACCCGTGGTGACGTCATAGGCAGCTGCCAGCCATTGTCAAGTTCATTGACGTGATTAGATGATTTGCTTCAGACACCTGTCACACCGAAGGTGTTCCCCAAAGCGACCCCTAGGGGACGCAGCATAGAGTTCCCTTCGAAAGGGAACAAAACATACACAAGCACACACAAAACAAAACAAAAGACACTAGTCTTAAAATAATATTTTTTCGCATTTTATATTCAGTGCTGTGCAAAAGTCTTAGTATTTTCAGTTATTTCCATCTTTTACTGTAGTTTATCAGTAGGAAATATGTTTCTACTCCAAAAGTTTTGCCATTTAATTGTAATAATGCAGTGATATTTTTTGTATGTATAATATAAACTATATATATATATATATATATATATATATATATATATATATATATATATATATATATATATATATATATATATATATATATATATATATATATATATGTAGAGTTTATATTATAGTATCGAACCAGAACAACTTTTGTGAGTCTAACTCTTTTAGGTCTCACATTGATGAATAAATGTGAAACCAGGATCTTTTAAAAGCCATATATCATTCAAGGTCTGTAAAGCACTTCTTTTCTCCTGCCGAAGGAACACTGGTCCTGGAATTAAGTCATTTTGGAAGTGAAATAAAGACAATGGCACTGTGTTACCCTAAAGGACTGCAATTATCCTTTGTTGCCATGGCATTGGTTCGACACAGGCATGGAAATTATGAGAATGTTAAAGGACACACGCCAGCCTGACGCTCCTGCTGCGTCGGTCCGTTCGCTCGTTTCAGATCGTAGAAAAACAAAAATGTGCCTTTTTCTCCAAGAATGGAGGTAAAAGATAAGCACATACATCACAACCTGTTGCGCATAACCTTTCCTCGCTCTCTCTTCTGTGCCGATATCACACGAGCTCGACTGGATGCAGTGCATTTGACACTGAATGTGACAAGCCACTAAAAATCACTGTCACTCAAACCGCAGGATACGGTTGCAGATGTTACAGTACAGATGAGTGAAAGATTTCATCAGCCAGTATCTTACATCTACATTAAAGACCGGCGGAAATCACGATCAAAGCTTTGTGATTTTCAGTCCGTGTCTGTCAGTGGCGTGAATGCAGCTGTGGATAAGTGTGGCTTGCTGGATCTGCACTAATCTGTCATCATTTCTACACAGAAACACTAATTAGAAATTAGAAACAAAAAACTAATTAGAAACACTAATTAGTGTTTTCTATTTATAGGATATTTGTTTTAATCTCATGTATCTAAAGATATATATTTTTGGATTACTTATATACTAGCGCTTTTTATATTGTCCGGTTTTCTTTTTAATTTTATTAATGTTTTTTGTCCTTTTGTCATTATTATTAGATTTTGAAATATATTTCTGTTGATTTCAGTTTTAATTATTTAGTTATTACTTTTATTTTAGTAAGTTGTTAAGGCAACTTTTCTAATTTGTATTATTTTAGAGTTATTTATATACTATTATATCGTTTATTGTTATTTTTAATCTACAGTTTGCATTTTAATTTGTAATTTTATGCACATCTTTCAATGTTTTACTCATTTCAAATTCAATTAAATTTGATAGAATAATACAATTAAAGTTTTTATTATGTATAGTTTTTTGTTTGTGTGCTTGTTTTAGCACTTTAAATTTTTATTTAAGTGAGTTGCTAAGGCTACATTTCTAATTTTTCAATTTAAGTAACATGTATGTATGTATGTATGTATGTATTTATGTATGTATATATATATATATATATATATTCAGCTTTGTTTCACTTCATATGTTGTTGAAATGTAGGTGATTTATTCAGATTTGCGGATGAACTTGCACTTTGCACTTGTTTATTAAATAACTTTCCAAGTTATGAGAAGATTTCAGAAAAAAAGATGTTAATATTTGAAGTCAATAAACAGCACTTTATATGCATAACAGTTTTTTTCAATTGAAGTTAATGCTGAAAGCAAAAGAAGAAGAACTAGTGCCTTTAAGCATGTAATGTTTATCGCGTGACCTTTTAACATCCATCAATCTATTTCAATCTCTCTGTGTCTCTTCTTCTTTCCTGTGGCTCCAGGAGTGATTCGGACAGCCGTGGCGGATCTCGATCGGGAGACGCAGGACCGCTATGAGCTGGTTGTCAAGGCAACGGATATGGCAGGCCAAATGGGTGGTCTCTCTGGTTCAACCACCGTGACCATAGTGATCACGGATGTTAATGATAACCCTCCGCGCTTCCCTCAAAGTGAGTGTGCATTATGTCGCACGTCAGTCAACCGCATGCCGTCAGCCCTGTCCATCGGCTGGACTTTGTGTCTCTCAGCATCAGATTTTATGATGGCTGTGGGGAAATATCCTTGGAATTTTAAAGTTGTGATCAATCAGAGAAAATTTATTGAGTAAAACTTTACAAAAAGGTCTCATTTGATAACATTAGTAAATGCATTCGCTAACATTAACAATGTGCGATTTTTTTGTTAATGTGTGTATAAATACTAATACATAAAAGTTGTCCATATGCCACACACACACAAAGTGACATTGTAATTGATTGACAGTCTTTCTCTCTAATCAGCTGATTCATTGAGTCAGTGAGATGAAATTGGATCAGTCTGAATCAGGAACAAATCATTTAGACTAGTTGTGTGAACTGGATCAATTGATTCAATGGAAACGATCCTCCTCAAGTCAACGATTTGTTAACAGATCAGACATGAATGAGCCATGACTAGCTTATGCCAATGAATAACACACAAAGCAAGCGTATCTCTAACGAAGATTCAAAATCTAGCGTATGACTTTGCTTTGTCAGTTTGGAGCTTGACAGTCCCAGTTCCTGTTTACTCCATATTGAATATTCGCCATTTTGTTGTAACGTTACATCAGAACTGAACTGACGAAATCAAGCCCAATCATCTTTCAGTGTAAACTAAACGAGCCACATGCGCGCTCAGCTCCGTGAAACGGGTATATAAGGAAGAGCACATGCACTTGTATGCAAGTCAGGTTTTTACAGAGGAGCCAAGCCGGTGGAGCCGCAATTGTGGCAACAGAACGTAACTTCAGTGAACTGGGGTTACAATCATAACCTAGATATTTCCTATCAGTCAGTCACATCTGATGCTGAGTCAAAACTGAACTGATGAATCCTTACCAAAGCGAAACTTGCATAAGTGTACCAGCACCTTGCATAAGCCACCTGATCCGTCTACACCTGATGCTGCGGAGGATGGGACAGGGCTTTACGCAGGGATGTCAATCACTGCTGTAACTTCTGACACATTCAGTGAGATTTGAATAGCTGGGAGAGCGTACCCTGAAGGAGAACACATCCTCTCTGGAACGTGGAAATTACACATGGATATACATATGTAATACCTTGAGATACGAGCATCCCGTCATATGAGTATTTCAAGATACGAGCAAGCTTTCCAGCAAATATTTGCTTTGAGATACCAGGAAATATTTGAGGTTTAAATTTAAAATTAGGTCTGTAGAACCGTGGCTTTATATCGGCAGGAGGGACCGGCTGGGACCGGCTCCTTCACCAGTAGAACTGCGATCTCTGCCCGTAGGACAGGAGCATCCTTCTCCAGCACTGACGTGACCGAATGCCCCTGAATCTGGAGGAACGGTCCGCAAACTGAATTACAGTAATACCTCGGTTTACGAGTGACTTGGTGTACGAGCATGGAGGGTCAAATCGGTGTACGAGAATTGTATCGGTGTATGAGAAACATTTCCCTCACCGACGCGCATTTTTGTGTGTAAAAGTCCTAACGCTCAGCATCGTCGCGTGTATTTTTACTGGAAATATCCTAAACACAGCCTCTCACAACACAGTCACGCGGTTCCAACCCCTTTATCACCCCTTCACTCGTTCATTCTCTCAGCGTCGCTTGGTTTGGCTGCATCATTCACCACAGTGATACTTTTATAAGTGATTTACTGCGGTTTTACCTCCTGTTGTTGACATTAATTAATTGTGATCGCTATTGTTCACGTAGTGAAATATACACATACAATACCTCTAAGCAGTAACTGTCACGGTTCATAAATTCATTGTCTCCTAGTTCTGCCTGTGTGTGTGTGTGTGTGTGTGTGTGTGTGTGTGTGTGTGTGTGTGTGTGGAGCACTGACACACCTGATTCTCATATCATCTGCCTATCTCCCCGCTTTCGGGTTAAATGAATTGAACTCGTAAACCGAGGTATTACTGTACATACATGGTCCGAATGAGCCAGCCAACCTTTTTGTGATGCAAATCTCGCTCGCCAATGTGCATTGGTTCGTTTAGTTCTCTCTGGCAAGATCCCAGTTTGTCAGTTCAGTTCTGACGTAACGTTGAACATGATTGACTGGTAGGGAACAGAAGATTTGAGGTTGCTATACCTTCAAATGACCAACTCTGATTGAAAACGAATGGCTTCTTTGTTGCTGCAAATGGCTGTCGGTGTGAATGCCGCTAAAGCTTTGCTGTCAGTTCTGAAGGTCTATCAAATGTCTGTCAGTCAGAGGTTGTCAGTCGTATGTTCTCGGTCGTAACCATTCAAGTCCCAGTCGAAATCTTGCACCCTTTGACCCCAAGACGATTTCACTGACTGAAAGAAAATTTTTGGCAGGGATTTTCTGATTATTAATATGGCTTTGTGATTTATTTTGAGGTTGCCTGTGTTAGGCTGTATTATCTAGGCTACTATAATTTTTAAATATATTTGTTGTATGATATAACTGAACACACACTAACGTTCAAATGTTTGAGGCTGGTAACATTTTTAAAAAAGTTTAAAGGCTGCATTTATTTGAACAAAGATTTAGTAAAAATGTGAAATATTATTACCATTCAGATTGTTTTCTATTGGAATTTAATTAATTTATACTATTATTATTTGATTGGAAGTTCAAACCAACATAATTTATTTTAAAGGAAATCTTATAAAACATTAGAAATGTCTTTTGCGTCACTTTTAATAAATTTAATATATCCCTGCTGAATAAAATTCATACAAAATGTATATTATTAAAAAAAGAGCTTTATTGGTAGACTAAATCTAATCATTCTAACCCTGTAGAATTTCTTGCTCCAGGTGTTGCATCACAATGCCGGATTTCATCCTATAATGTGTTACATTAAGATTCAAAGATTTAGTAAAAACAGTAATATTGTGAAATATTATTACCATTCAGTTTTTTATTGGAATATAATTTATTTTATACTATTATTCTTCTATTCTGAATTGAAAGTTCAAAATAACAATTTATTTGAAAGGAAATCATTTCTAACATCAAAAATGTCTTTTGTGTCACTTTTAATCAATTTAATAGAATAAAATTCCTAAAAATGTATTTCATTTAAAAAAAAGAGCTTTATTGGTAGACTAAATCTAATCATTCTATGCTCCAGGTGTTGCATCACAATGCCTGATTTCATCCTATAATGTGTTACATTCTCAAAAGCTAAATATGTATTTATATATGCATGACAGTTCATATGTTTGACTTCTATACTGTATGTGTGGCTGTGAAAAGAGCGACTGTAATACACATCACAGGCTCAGACAAATAAAAAGCACTTTGTCTCATTGCTCACATCAGAGCCGACCATGTGGGCAATGCTTTAATACATTTCATGTCTGGAAGCAAGACTGTATGTGTGTGTGTGTTTGTGTGTTTGCAGACACACCGTATAAAGAGCAATGAAACACATTTGGTATTATTTCCCCTTTTCTGCTGTTCTTCCGCTCTCTCTTTCCATTTCCTCCAGAGGAAAAGCAGCATTAGCTTTATTACAGGAGAGAGACTCACTATAATACCGTCTCACATGCCCTGATGTCTGTTTTTCTCCATATCTCAATGACTCTCTCATCTTTTTTCCCCCCTCTCATTCTCCACAAAAGACTCATTTATGCCAGTTTTGCTGTAGCATCTAATTCATTACACTGCTTTTTGTATTGTGGGACAAACTGAAATCTTTTTACACCGCTATGGCACATACTGCACTCAAACGTATTACATATGGACATTATGTAAGGCCGGGATGCTTATTAAGGTGAGGTTTTTACGTTGTGTTCTTAAAAATGCTGTTGAAAGAGCTTTAAAGTAAATACAGCGCATGTTGCCTTCAGGATGTAAACTGTACATTCATTTATTTCCATTGAGTAATTGATTCTTAAGCATTACATATACATATTTCTTGATGACTTTATAGTAATAATATGCATTTTTTATGAGAGAAATTAATACATTTATTCAGAAAGTATTCATTAAATTGATTAAAGGTTATAAAGACATTTATAACGTGGCAAAAATATTTTTTTATTCATCAAAGAATCCTGAAACAAAAATATGAAGCAACACAACTGTTTTCAATATTGATTATAATCATAAATGTTTGTTGAGTAAATCATATTATTAGAATGATTTATAAAGGATCATGTGACACTGAAGACTGGAATAATGATGCTGAAAATACAGATTTAATCACAGGAATAAATGACACTTTACTATATATTCACATAGAAAACAGCTGTTTTACACTGATATAATATTACACTGTTTTACTGTATTTATCATGTAATAAATTCAGCTTTAATCACAGGAATAAATGACACTTTATTATATATTCACATAGTAAACAGCTGTTTTACACTGATATAATATTACACTGTTTTACTGTATTTATCATGTAATAAATTCAGCTTTAATCACAGGAATAAATGACACTTTACTATATATTCACATAGAAAACAGCTGTTTTACACTGATATAATATTACACTGTTTTACTGTATTTATCGTATAATAAATTCAGCTTTAATCACAGGAATAAATGACACTTTACTATATATTCACATAGAAAACAGCTGTTTTACACTGATATAATATTACACTGTTTTACTGTATTTATCATGTAATAAATTCAGCTTTAATCACAGGAATAAATGACACTTTACTATATATTCACATAGAAAACAGCTGTTTTACACTGATATAATATTACACTGTTTTACTGTATTTATCATCTAATACATTCAGCTTTAATCACAGGAATAAATGACACTTTACTATATATTCACATAGAAAACAGCTGTTTTACACTGATATAATATTACACTGTTTTACTGTATTTATCGTATAATAAATTCAGCTTTAATCACAGGAATAAATGACACTTTACTATATATTCACATAGTAAACAGCTGTTTTACACTGATATAATATTACACTGTTTTACTGTATTTATCATGTAATAAATTCAGCTTTAATCACAGGAATAAATGACACTTTACTATATATTCACAAAGAAAACAGCTGTTTTACACTGATATAATATTACACTGTTTTACTGTATTTATCGTATAATAAATTCAGCTTTAATCACAGGAATAAATGACACTTTACTATATATTCACATAGAAAACAGCTGTTTTACACTGATATAATATTACACTGTTTTACTGTATTTATCATGTAATAAATTCAGCTTTAATCACAGGAATAAATGACACTTTACTATATATTCACATAGAAAACAGCTGTTTTACACTGATATAATATTACACTGTTTTACTGTATTTATCATCTAATAAATTCAGCTTTAATCACAGGAATAAATGACACTTTACTATATATTCACATAGAAAACAGCTGTTTTACACTGATATAATATTACACTGTTTTACTGTATTTATCGTATAATAAATTCAGCTTTAATCACAGGAATAAATGACACTTTACTATATATTCACATAGAAAACAGCTGTTTTACACTGAAATAATATTACACTGTTTTACTGTATTCATTGATTTGTATTTATGATCTAATAAATTCAGCTTTGACCACAGGAATAAATTAAAGTGTACAATATATTCAAGCCTTTGTGAGTTGTTTTTGCTATGTACTATTATAATGGTGTATGTAAAAATAAATGATTAAATGCATATGTTGTTCATTTACTGAAAAATGGTGCAAAAACATAAACTAGATTTTTACTGTGACTGAAGAAAATCCTCATCAAATACATGTATACATATAAATTGAATATTGACAAAATAGCATTTTTTGTGTTATATTTTATTATAATAAATATCAGTAAATAACAATACATAACAGAAGGCTTTTCACAGCCGTAATATGAATGCATTCTCACTATGAATGGAGCAGATATGAAAGTTATGCCCTCTCTTTTCCTCACAGAGATGTATCAGTTTTCGGTCTCTGAGGGTGCGGCCGTCGGGACGCCGATTGGCCGGGTGATCGCAACAGATGCAGACATGGGTGAGAATACGGATATGAGTTACCTGATCAAAGACGAGGAGGGGGGAGAGCTGTTCAGAGTCTCCACTGATGGAGACACACAAGAGGCTGTCATCACCATCAAAAAGGTAGATGGAAGACCTCTCAGTCGTGCCATTTCACGCTCTGAACTGAAGGTCGCCCTGCCCTTCACATGTGCCGTATTGTGTGTGTGCCTTCTGCTGTTCAATACAAGCAGTGTTTTATAACTTCAAGCTGTGACTCATCACAGCACCAGAATTGTTTACTGTACAAAAGGATAACTTTGACAAGTATTTCTTTAACCCTATAAAGCCTGGCATAAAAACAAAACAAAACAATAATAGTCTGACTGGAATAATTTGACTCGAAGGTTGTGGAATAATAGACTTCAGACCTTAAAATTAAAATAAAATGTAATATGTGTTTAATTTATTTGTATACCTCAAGGCCTTAATAAATCAGGCTTTTATGGTTCATATAGTATGTCAGAGGACATACAGAGCTCTTAATAGAGAGAGAGAATGACTTTAATATTATGTAATTCAGAAGCTCAAACTGAGCTAAAAAATGCAATTTGGAGCAAATTTGGCTAAAAAGTAAGTTGAAATTATGGTAGCTTGTAAATTGATATTTTTATGTCAAACTACTTACATAAAATGCATATAATGCATCAGCCTTCACTCACTATTTCCCAATAATATGTATTTTTGGATTATAGTTAAATGCTCTGTAGTTTTAAAAACATGATGATTGACAAATGAACAAAAAGCCTGATGATCATATTTGATACTTTTTCTATAAAATAATTTATGATAATCATAATTCACTTCAGTCCAATAAGTGTTCATCTTGAAATATTACTAACAATATAAAAGGTATCCTTATGTTTACTTGATTTAAATAAGACAAAAATGTCACTGCAAAAAAGCCCTGCTAAAAGTGGACTTTTGTACAGTTATAACTAAAATGTTTTATTTGCTAAAAAGTCTTACTTGTTTTACTTGATTAAAAGTCTAAACTTTCAATCAGACAACAGAAGAGTCTCTTTCTTTCCAGCCCTTAGACTTTGAGAACAAGCGCATACATAACGTGGTCGTAGAGGCTGTTAACAAACACGTGGACCCTCGTTTCGTGGATCTCGGGTCTTTCCGGGATCAAACCATCATGCGGGTCAGCGTGTCGGATGTGGATGAGCCTCCCATCTTCATCCCTCCATCCGGCACCATCATGGAGGTTCAGGAAGATGCTCGGATGGGTGCGCTGGTTGGGATCGTGACTGCAAAAGATCCGGATACAGATAATGTCCCCGTCAGGTACAGTTTGAGATGTTCCTCCATCCTTTAGGGTAAGGTTTCTTTTGGAAATATGTCATGTTAAGGAATTCAAATGGAGTTTCACAGTGTGATTGTAATGGAGATGTTGTTTATTAATGTATAAGTCATTTAAAGAAACACTGAAATATTTTGTAGTAATTTGCCCAGACATTTTGAGAGAAATTGTTGCATGGGTAAAAGTTTGTTGCACAACTCTGCAGCCATAGATCTTACAGGGATTTTGAATTTAAATACATCATTAAGCTTGACAGCCGCAATGCTTTATCAGCTATTTTATCACAATGCACAACTTCAGTGACTGTGAGCCTCAATGAGATAAAGTGGAAAGGCAAACCAGTTTGTTTATGTGTGTTTTTGTGAGTGTGTGTGTTTACACCCTGGCCACAGTCCACTTCTTCTTAGTTTAGACAAGGATCAATTTCCTTCATTGAGGAGCCTATTACTGGAGATATACCGAGTCACGCAAGCGTATCAAAGTATGGCTCTTGGATTGTGCTGGCCAGAGGCTTTTCCCATTACGCTATGGGCACCTTGGCACGCACAGTTATCAACCTGCCATCGTTCTTTACAAACACACACACGCACGGTCCAGAAAATCGTTTTTACCTCGAGGCCTTGGAAAGCATGTCAAATGTCTGCTCAATCGCAAAAACTTTCTGTCTGCTGTTGTGTAGTCTTGCGTTTCCAAACCTGTGACTCCAGGCATAAAGTCTGGTCCACATCGCAGCTTATTCTGGCCGAGAAAAGACTGCGTGACCAGTCAGACAAAGTTTGTTTTCATATGGCATTAAGGGGCAGGTTTATTACTTTCCTGATTATCTAGAAAGGAAAAAATAAAATAAAATTGAATACAGAAAAATTGTGCTTAATAGGCTATATCGTTTTCATATCAGAAATATTCCATTTATATTTCCACTATAAACTGTAAATTGACTTTCGGATTGTAGATTATGTTGTTACAATTACATCTAGCATTGATTTAGCAGTTGAGTTTTATTTTTCATTTATTTTGACTAAATATTAGAGAGTTTTCATTACTGTGTAAAATGTTCATAGATTTTCTGCGACTTCTGTCTGTGTGATAAGATGTAACAGACTTTATAATTATGTTGTTTGTTTGTATACTATTATTGTCATGGGTGCGTGTGGGATGAAGGCGCGACGACAAAGATGAGAGAGACATATTACTTTTATTAAACATAAGCAAGCATACGAACACAGTATAAACGAGAATAAACACAGACTAAGACAAAGAAAGGGCTTAAATACACAGAGGATGATTGTGGAAAAGGGAACAGCTGACGAGACTAATAAGGTAATTATTGACCGGACAGGTGGTACTGATGACACGGGGAGCAAACAGTGGGGAACTAGCAGGTAAATATGACAGCCACGAAGACAGGGAAGTGACAGTTGTACTATTTATTCATATTTTTAATCCTTTATTTTTAGTTTAGTTTGCGTTTGTCCTTTTTTTGATTTTACAATTAACTTTTTCCCAAAAAATCCTAAATGTTTTTCTTAATTTGTGCTGGAGCAAGATGAACCGTCATCTATTTCAGTGGATCCACTGGGAAATTGATTGGGAAATGGGAAATGGTCTGACTTGTACATTTGCAACAACGCTGTTATTCTTACCTAAAACTAAAATAGCTTTTGTTAATTGAACCATTGCTAAAGTAAAATGAATCATAAATATTAAATTAAAACCTGGAATTTCTACATTTTAAGGTCACTTTCTTAATTTAATATAAAGCTATTTTAATTTTAGTTAAGAATGACAACATTGTTCCAAATGTGCAGGTCAGATCATTTAATAATCTACAGCTCAATCATTTTCCCCGTGGATCCACTGAAATAGATGTATTAAGACTTGCATTTCAAGATTTGACGACACTAACCTGTTAATCTTGGGAAATTATAATTAGCTGCCTGGCGAACTGATAAAGAAGTGTATGCCGTTAGTTCTGGAATCAAATCAGAGTTTGTTTCTATTTGTGTATGTGCATCAGATGGTCAACGAGCGCACTGTGGGTGGTCAGTAGGCATGCTATGTAAATTTGCCATTATTAAAGATGGCCGCCTTGCATTCTTGTCATGCAATTCGACATCCTGATGGAGCTCTTTATTCTCCAGAGCCATCAGCACACAGAAATATGATTTGCTCATTGCCGCAGCTCAAAGGGTGACGCACGAGTGAAGTAAAAGGCTTTGGCTGGCCGTATAGTCTCTCTGGCACACATACACATAGCCTTTGCAAATTACCTCCATTAAAAATGCATGAGGCTGCGCTCAAAGTGCTCCAGGTGTTATAAAGCACAGCGCAGTGGCAAGCAGCTCGACTGGTTGGCTGGCACACATCTGCGTATGGCAAGTAGCCCATGCCCATCGGTACCACTTTAATCATCTCTATTGGACTCCACTAGCAAACAGGGGCTTTGCCCAGAGCCCCATCACCATCGTGCCCGAACCACCAAATACCAGCAGGACGTGGGGTGGACCGAGCCCCTCAGAGAGCCTTATACCTGCTGGAGAAACACACTCCTGCTATTTGGACTGCAAATATTTGTTTGTTTTTATGAGCTCCATGAGGGACATTGGTACTTCACTGCAGAAAATGATTTTCTAACTTAGTGTTGTTGTCTTGTTTTTCAATAAAAATATCGACGATATCAAGAGTCCCTCAGTATTTTTGTCTTGTTTTGCAGTACAGATATCTAAACATTCTTCAATTAAGATGCATTTTCTAAAGAAGCAAAATATAAGTTTTGTTTTTGGAAAAATGTATCAAAATTAAGTGACTTTACGCTTAAAGGAGGAAAGAACATCTTCCAATGGGGTCATAAAAATAAAATCATTCATTTAAACTTAATTTAAAGGAAAAGCAAGCTTTAACCTCATTAGCAGTTTTGTTTTTACCAGACGTGACAAAGTTTAGAATATTTTTATGAATTTGAGTGTATGATATGCAATATTTATGAATTTATCAGTTTTATTGCGAGATCAGTGCGCTTTCAGAGACATTCTCACATGTTGCTTCTCAAATGTGTCTCGATTTAATGATGTTTAGATGTTTGTACTGGAAAACAAGACAGAAATACTGAGGAGTGAAATCGTATTATTAGACATATATCCATGCTGGCAGGATCGGCTGACTAAATCATATTTTAGTAAGCATTTAGATTTGTTTATTTGTATTTGCAGCTCTTAATTAATACATGCAGAAGTTGAACAACTCAAGGGCTTTTTTTTTTTAATTAACCAGCACTGGACTGCTTCCATGACAATTAAAAGTCAATAAGAATAATGTAGTTGAAAAATCTTTTCCACAGCCTAAATTCAGACTCTTCTCCACATCCTCGACTTTAATAGGTTCTTTTCTGCCATCTCCCTTCGGGCAGTTTAACTTTTTCCAAAGAGCCGCCTTAACCTATTGGCACAGAGTAATAAGTGCAAGGTAAAATAAGAAGGGAATTAATTTATAGAAATTTGTATTCCATATAAAGTCTAAAACGGCAGAAGCTGACATTAAACCCCCAAGGGTCTTAAAAAATTAAGTGAGCATAGCGAGTCAGAGGAAAAAAATGACAAAAACCTCATTGAGTTTTGTCACCTCATCATTCTGTCAGTGGTGTTTGGACTCCGGATGGAATGAAAATATGGGATGGTTTATCAAAGCACTGTATGAAAGATTAATCATTTGTTTGGAGGGGCAACTGAAATACTGACTCTAAATTGTTCTCACAGTTCATGACTAGAAGTTAAAGGGATTGTTCACCCAAAAATGGAAATCTTGCCATTAAATACGCTCCCTCATGTCATTCCAAACTTGTAAGACTTTCAGTAATCTTTGGAACACAAATGAAGGCCTTTTTGATGAAATCTGAGAGATTTCATGGACAGCTATGCAACTACCACTTTGATGCTTCATAATGTTCATAAAAAGCTAATGCATATAAAACTAATGCATATAAATTTAACGGTTTAGTCAAAATTTTCTGAACAGACTCAATCGTTTTATATGATGAAGAGATTAAATTTAGGCTTTTATTCACATATAAACATTGATCAGCAAAACATAAACAGAAGCCCAAATGAACCTGCCTGATGAGCAAGAACAAACTTCTTGCTAAAGCTCAAACGTGATGTGTAACATGAGAATGATCCTCATTGGTTCTCGCTGAAGCTCAAACGTGACGCGTAAGACGAGAATGATCCTCATTGGTTCTCGCTGAAGCTCAAACGTGACGCGTAAGACGAGAACGAACCTCATTGGTTCTCGCTGAAGCTCAAACGTGATGCGTAACACGAGAACGAACCTCATTGGTTCTCGCTGAAGCTCAAACGTGACGCGTAACACGAGAATGAACCTCATTGGTTCTCGCTGGAGTTCAAACGTGATGCGTAACACGAGAACGAACCTCATTGGTTCTCGCTGAAGTTCAAACGTGACGCGTAACACGAGAACGAACCTCATTGGTTCTCGCTGAAGCTTAAACGTGACGCGTAACACGAGAACGAACCTCATTGGTTCTCGCTGAAGTTCAAACGTGACGCGTAACACGAGAATGAACCTCATTGGTTCTCGCTGAAGCTCAAACGTGACGCGTAACACGAGAATGAACCTCATCGGTTCTCGCTGGAGTTCAAACGTGATGCGTAACACGAGAACGAACCTCATTGGTTCTCGCTGAAGCTTAAACGTGACCCGTAACACGAGAACGAACCTCATTGGTTCTCGCTGAAGTTCAAACGTGACGCGTAACACGAGAATGAACCTCATTGGTTCTCGCTGAAGCTTAAACGTGACGCGTAACACGAGAACGAACCTCATTGGTTCTCGCTGAAGTTCAAACGTGACGCGTAACACGAGAATGAACCTCATTGGTTCTCGCTGAAGCTCAAACGTGACGCGTAACACGAGAATGAACCTCATTGGTTCTCGCTGAAGCTCAAACGTGACGCGTAACACGAGAACGAACCTCATTGGTTCTCGCTGAAGCTTAAATGTGACCCGTAACACGAGAACGAACCTCATTGGTTCTCGCTGAAGTTCAAACGTGACGCGTAACACGAGAATGAACCTCATTGGTTCTCGCTGAAGCTTAAACGTGACGCGTAACACGAGAACGAACCTCATTGGTTCTCGCTGAAGTTCAAACGTGACGCGTAACACGAGAATGAACCTCATTGGTTCTCACTAGAGTTCAAGCGTGATGCGTAACACGAGAACGAACCTCATTGGTTCTCGCTGAAGCTTAAACGTGACGCGTAACACGAGAATGAACCTCATTGGTTCTCGCTGGAGTTCAAGCGTGATGCGTAACACGAGAACGAACCTCATTGGTTCTCGCTGAAGCTTAAACGTGACGCGTAACACGAGAACGAACCTCATTGGTTCTCGCTGAAGCTCAAACGTGACGCGTAACACGAGAATGAACCTCATTGGTTCTCGCTGAAGCTCAAACGTGACGCGTAACACGAGAATGAACCTCATTGGTTCTCGCTGAAGCTCAAACGTGACGCGTAACACGAGAATGAACCTCATTGGTTCTCGCTGAAGCTCAAACGTGACGCGTAACACGAGAACGAACCTCATTGGTTCTCGCTGAAGTTCAAACGTGACGCGTAACACGAGAATGAACCTCATTGGTTCTCGCTGAAGCTCAAACGTGACGCGTAACACGAGAATGAACCTCATTGGTTCTCGCTGAAGCTCAAACGTGACGCGTAACACGAGAATGAACCTCATTGGTTCTCGCTGAAGCTCAAACGTGACGCGTAACACGAGAACGAACCTCATTGGTTCTCGCTGAAGTTCAAACGTGACGCGTAACACGAGAACGAACCTCATTGGTTCTCGCTGAAGTTCAAACGTGACGCGTAACACGAGAACGAACCTCATTGGTTCTCACTAGAGTTCAAACGTGATGCGTAACTCGAGAATGAACCTCATTGGTTCTCGCTGAAGCTCAAACGTGACGCGTAACACGAGAATGAACCTCATTGCTTCTTTGCACGGCAAATGAACATGCTTGAACTTCCATGCTTCAAATTCACTTTAAATTCAGAAACTGAATTGAAATGTAAAAAACATAATTATTTCAACTCCTAATCCAACACAAGTTCATTCTTTGTGTTGTCACAAGAGGTTCTAAAGTTAGCACTAAAAATCTTTTTTGATTAATAATCTCTTTCTGTTTGAGAATTATTATGGCAGAGCAGCAGTTTGAATAGTATCTTGCTGTGTAAGTTAAACTGTTGACATTTGTAAAGCAGCTACCTGAATAATAACACATTTGGTTAAATGGCATTTGAACATTTGGTGTAAAGTGTGTGTGGGTGACATGATTTTAGGACCTGTTCTGTAACATCTTTTAATTGTAGTATGCAATTATGGATGGTGACAGTTGATGTCAGGCATCAAAGGACATAAAAGCACCATCGAAGTATCCAAATAGACCTTTGCACTATTAAGCATTCACAAACCATGACATTTGTGTGCAATTTCCTCTTTTCCCTGGTTTTCTTTTTCTTTGGCATTGCAGTTTTAGATGTATGCCAAAAAAGTCCTCAGTTGCATTGGGATGGAAGTCCAGATTTTCAGCTTCAGTTCATTGTCATGTCCTCTTAGTGCTTGACAGCCAGTCAGTTTTTTTAATGGAAAGAGTATTGAAAAGAAAAAAGATTTTGATTGGTTGCCTCTTTAAACCTGTGTTTTTGCTTTATGCTTAGGTTCTCTATAGACCGGAGCACAGACCAGGAGCAGATCTTTAACATCGATCCTGTAACAGGTGCTATCACTCTGGGAAAGATCCTGGACCGGGAGACTGCCGGCTGGCACAACATCACGGTCACAGCGGTGGAAGCAGGTACACTTCCCTTCATCAACTGCAAAACTGCTTTCAGTACTCTATGAAGTGGCTTAAATTCTGTGAACCCAATTCAGAGGAATAAGTTTAATATGGTGTTTGCTGAAGAATGATCCCAACTAAATGAGAGTATCCTCTGAACTTTAGCTAATGTTCTGGCAAGGTTCTCTCAACGTTATGGTCAAATGTTCTTCCAGTAACGTTAAAATAGCGTCCGTTCAAAGTTATCTGTTCTGGTAATGCTGTTCTGAAAACATTAGGACAAATAAAATATATACAGAATGCTTTTTCCTGAAACGTTTTAGTTAGACATTCTTCTAACATTAAAAATTGTTTCTATTTGTTTTAGAGCGTATGTTGGACTTAAAGTTTGAAGAATGATAAATCATTCCTTAAAGGGATGATTTGCCCAAAAATGAAACTTCTGAAAACAATAGATACACTTTAATTGAATATTAGTAACCATACAGTTGGTGGACTTTTTCTTTTCATACTAGAAATCTAGACAAGGTGCAGGATAAGCGAATGATGACACAATTTTCATTTTTGGGTGAACTACAGTAGTACCTCAAGATATGAAAGGCTCAACTTACGAAAAATCCAAGTTACGAAAGCAAAGACGAAAATTTTTACTGCTCTACATACGAAAAGTTTTCAAGATACGAAAGGTTTCTGAAAGTCCGAGATTCGCCCCATAACAATTTTGAAACTCTCGCCGCACGCCGCCATCTTAGTTATAGTAGACTCGCCACAATCCTCCTGCTCTCCCATTGGTTCCTGATGCTAGCCAAGCCATGAGATCCTTCTCTCTAATTGGACAGCATCCCTCCCATCATGCATCTTCTATACGTACGTGCTGGCGTGCTTTAGCTCAGCCACTCCGCACCCCAAACTTTACATGTTTTATGTGTTTTCGTAAAGTTAAGTGTACGTACGTATGTTATCTGCCGTTTGTCCTCCTCCTCCTCTGCCGCCACTTTCGGAGATAGCCTCACTCGAAAGGTAAGCTTCGACATTTTACGTTATTTCATTGTTTATAGGTCAATTTAGCTTTATTATGAAATTTAATGGGGTGTTTTTGAAGGGCTTGGAACGGATTAGCCATTTTACATGTAAAATGTGTTCCAAGATACGAAAAACTCATTATACGAAGGCCGCCTCGGAACGGATTCATTTCGTATCTCGAGGTACCACGGTATCTCTTTAAAGTTTGCAAGTAAAGCAGTTTTTGTGTTTTTAAAGAACAGCACAGAACAGATAACTCCAGTGATTGTTTTGCGTGACAGATTGATGTAGAAATCAACTTTAAAAACTATGCAAAGGTTTATTGTCTTAAGGTCTGAATCTCTTGTATTAGATAGGATGCAATGAGATAATATAATACCACACAAGTGAATAACAATACAGACACTTGATATAACTCAACAGCAGTCACACGTTTGTAAGTGTCCAGGTATTTTGGGACCACTATATATGTCTTGCTGAAAACGCCCATCATCTCTTTTCATCTAGATCTATTAGCTGAGCTGGATTGGTGTGACCCGCTCCTCGTTTCTCTTTTAACATTCAGATCCCAATTTTGGAGCCTTGAACGATTTGTTTGTCTCAAGACATACGGTTGCCCTGTCAGTTGCGTCAGGCCTCGGGCTTTAGCCGAAATTTGTCACAGTAAAGTTGAGAGAAAGCGCTTAAATCCCAATCTCAGATAGAAATACCAGGGTTTTGCTACTAAATAAAGTCCTTTTCTGCAGAAAAAAAGAAAAAAGTACCATTATCGAAGTCAAAGGCTTAATCAAAATTCCCAGAGAATATCAGCCTGTGCTTGTTCACTGCAAAATACAGGGAATCAGAGTCAGTGGGCAATGAGGCATCGAGTGGCCAGTTTGGAAACGCTTTTTATAATTCCCTCATACATTCGTATTTTAAAATTTCACACTCCACTCAAGAACGTAATGAGTGTTCATTGAAGAGTTACGTTTGCAGATCGATGTGTGGAGAGCGTTTCACGCGCCATTGCTAGTGATATTAGTAAATATGATATTTCAGACAAAATCTGGGAAGCCCTCACGGCTCTGTCATGCGCAGAAACGGCTGTTCAATATGCCTCAGTTGGCTGGGAATAAATACAATTTCAATCTTTTCAAGGCCGTCAGTTTAGTCTTGCTAAAGCAGGCGTAGCAAATGCGGCTGCGTGCCAACCGAGCACACGTGCGCTGCACTTATTCTGCAAAAGTTGACTTGAGGAGATGAAATTTTCTTTTTCTGTCCAGTGGGAGTTATCAGGTCATTTTCTTTCTGAAGTCTTGGCACGATGCTTCCAGACTGGAGTTTTACTGTCAGAAAGTCTGGCAGACCCCTCGCTCGCTGCAGAATCCTATCTGCCGAAGAAGAGTGACACATAATTTCTGTGCGTTTGATAGGGTGAATGATATCAAACTGCAGACAGGGTTTCTCTCTCTCGCTTACTCTCTATGTCTTTTTCAGGTGATAAATAGAGGAAAAACCATTATGTCTTGCCCTTAGGGTAAAGAGATACTATGAACACAGCTGTGTCTTTATCTCGACAGAAAGGACATTTGGTGTGGAGAGTGAAAAATAACTGCACTGCACTCTTTTTTGACAATTTCAATGCTCCTGCTTCCAGATTTGCACTTTTCAGCCATTAAAAATACAGAGAGGTTTATTTGTAACTAAAAATGACACTTCCGTAATCACAGCCAACCTCTTTGCTTTCATTTATAATGAAAATGGCGAAGTGCAGCGTCCAGGACAGCACACAGCTGTGGCTTCAGTGGATTTCACTGTTGGTCGAGTTCACTGCTTCTCTAGTGGCTTTACTTCAGATTTTGCACTGGATGCCAGCGGCAGCACTCTAGTTTATCTGTTTAAATTTACGTTTATTCTTCTAAAGTTAGATTGATGACCTAAACAGGACCAGAAAAAATCCAATAGGGTTAGAATGATATTAAATTAGCTTAATATTCTGAAAATGCGTCTCATACCTTTTTAATTGAAAAATGTATTATTACTTTTTTGCAATTACAGTTGTTCCTCAGATATGATGCATGATTTGCAATTCTATTATTTAGACTTTTTTTTATGAACTTAATATCCTTTCAACTTAATCAACCTAATATTTATTTATTTTTAATTTATTAACTAATAAAAAAGTTGATGAACCATACTTGTAAAAACAAACGTTTTTCTTTTAGATCTATCCATCCATCCATCCATCGTTTTGCCTTAAAATGTTAAGTTTAGTCAACATGAAATGTGAAGTTGTTCTAAGTGACAGCTTGGATATTTGAGTTTTAAGGCATCATAAACACTTACTTTTTAAGTTGAAACAACATTTATTCACAGTGATCTGTCCATCTTTGTCTTTTTAATTCTTGAGCAATTGAGCTTTTCTCCTTTCAAAATACCGTGCATTCTCTGTTAGCATGTACAGTTCTCGTGAGGAAAGAAACTGACTGTTCTGGCGAGGAGCGTTTTATTCTTGAGGAGTCAGATGAAGTTCAACAACATGATTCACACATTTCATCCAGAGACTGAAAATAAAGCAGTTGTGTTTTTACTATTAAAGTTAAATTTAGCTTGTGTACTATTTTAAATTGCTCAAGCTCGACCAGAATAAAAATTCACTTTTTGCTTTTATGCCAAATCGTTTGGATGTGCATCTCATGTCTTCTGGCGTGGGTTGAGCGCAGAGATATTGTTTTGTCAATTTGCACAACATTTGAAGCTCATTAGGCACGGTTAGTGCAACCGGGAGAGCTGATAAAACAAGACGAGTTTAATTTCATATGTAGGCCATAGGTCTGCAGTCTTTGTCAGCTATACTAATTCGGTGCCAACTAACTCGCAGGGAAGGTTGTGTCTGCTGCGCGTCGACTCCCACTGGAGCTCATATGAGTCAGAAATGCACCAAAGGCAATGTGAACTTTTTTCCTTATTTTCTTCTGCTTTTGTTTTTTATTTTTTAAAGAGACAAACATTTGACTGGATATGAATCATTAAAAAGATTGTTTAGACATTCTTTAAATAAGTTTTCCTACAATGTGCAGAAAATGTGTATGTGTAATCTTGTGGAACATCTCATTAAAAAAAGAATTAAATATGCAATTGCTCTCATTTTAGGTTCAGGTTACATTATTTGTACCCGTAGATAAATTAGGTTGCAGTACACAAGTTCAGGCCTTTAACGCACACACATAAAACACCACAACCAACAACAATGTGCATGTGTTTTAATACCCATGCCCCTACTATTTTGAAAATACGTAGCAATATTTCTGAGTAATGGCTGCTGGAACAAAGTTGTTCTCATGCTGCTTTGTTCTACATTGAGGTACTGTAAATCGGAAATGTTGGAACTCACTATGCAGGGGATGGGAGTATCACTTAAGATTGAAATATAGTGTTTAAAGTGATGCTGGATTAAGCCGTGCCTCGCCAATCAACCTACTAGACCATCTAGCAATTTAATCCATAGCGTTCCTATTCTTCAGGGATAAATTCCCAAACCAAGACACTAGTGAGAAACAAAATTGATTCAATGAAGGCGTGATTTAAAAAGAGTCTGTAGAGTTTTGTCAATATGAAACTTACAGAATTTCCTTAAAAAGAACAAATTTTCACACACAGCTTCACAGTTGGCTTCAAAATTCAGTTTTGAATCAATAATCGTCCCGAGGTATCTATACGATTGCACACACTCCATTGTCTGACCTTTATTGGATGCGACTTCGTGTTTATGAGCGTTTTTCCTAAAATCAATTGCCATGGCCTTTGTCTTCAGTAAATTCAAGTGAAGATAAGATTCCTCACACCACTTAACAGAATCACTGATAACCGTGACTGGTCTCCTTATCCTGAAGCAAACTAACAATAACAGTATCATCAGCATACTTCAAAGTAGTATGGCTTTCCCATCTACTCTGACACATATTTATATGAAGAATAAACAGTAAGGGGGCAAAGTCAGTGGAAGAGCAAACCATTAAAGCCATAAACCATGAAAAGCATTACCTTCGCTCTCTCTGTCCCATTCATTACATTTACATTTCTGCATTTGGCAGACACTTTTATCCAAAGCGACTTACATTGCATTCAAGAAACACATTGAATCAGTTCTTGCCTTCCCTGGGATCGAACCCATGACCTTGATGTTGTAAGCACCAATGCTCTACTATTATAGACTGCTATTACTATTATATCTACTATTATGCTCTCATTAAAAAGTCTAAAATCCAGCCCACAAGATTATTACTCAGTTTAAACTGTTCTAAAAGCAACTGAATTATATAAGAAGCAGGGGAAAACATCAACAAATAAAAGTCTGGCATGAGACCCCTTTCCCTCCAAATGTGTAACAAGTAAATGGATCAAAGAAACTCTGGCATCATCCATGCCTCTTTGTATAAAAAAAACTGCACAGGATCTAATGCATGACTCTTTTCCGCCATATCTCTGGTCTCAGCATTCTTTCAAAAATGTCCATTAAAGTGGATGTCTGGTCTAAAGTCATGTAACGTTTCAGGACAGGAACTGTCATTGCATCCTTCCAAACATTTGGAACATGTTGTACCTTTGAAGACATATTAAAAATATAATGAAATCCAGGACTACTACTAATACTTGAGTATCTGCCCATAGGTGTTATCAGGCCCATGACTCTTTTTTTTACCGAAAGAAAGGCTTTTCGTCCTGATTTTGGTCTATACCAAAGTGCTGACTGTCTTCAACTTTGTGACGCAAGTCCTGAATATCCTTACTAAACCAATGAATCAAAACAATTATAAAAAACATTCAAAGCATTTGCATAACCATCCAGTTTGTTCTGACTGTGCCAGGGTTCTGTCACTTCGGTTTGGGTTTCTAGTGTTTGGTTGACAGAGCTCTGACACTGCCCCTTCGTCGTGTCTTTGTAGAGCGCGTGGCTTCAAGTCTCTTGTCTGTGTGCTTTCTTGTCATTCGTGTCGTGCTCAGTTAGTGTATTTACATGTACGTTTCATGTGAACACGTGGAGATGCGCGTTCGCATTGGCAGTGTGTTCGTGTCTTGTCATGATTTTACCCTGCCCGTCTTGTTCCCTTATTATCCTTGATTATTCCCAGCTGTTTCTGCTCATTACCCTTCCTCCGCTGTCTATTTAATCCCTTTGTGTTTTTTGTCTGCTGTTCTGGTGTTGTCGATGTTGGCTGTTCCCTGCGTCTGTTCTCCCCGTTCCACGTCCGGTTTGTCTGTTTAACCCTGTCAGTCCAGTTTTCCTGTTTGATTATGGTTTTCCCTCTCGGGGCAGTTTTTGTTAGCAGTTTGTTCTTGTTTTTGATTTAATAATAAATAACCTTCCCCCTGCGATTGGGTCCTCGCTCTTCCCTTCTTCCAAGCGTGACAGACTGCTGTTCTTTAAATGACCAAAACCTGTTATGCTTTTCACACCTGATCAGGCTGAACCAAGCTTATTTGCAGCTATCTTACTCTGTAATCTTGATTTATAATGAATTTTTTGCCTTTAGAATTTCTGCTTTCAACACTCTAGCTCTGTGCTTATGCAGATTGGTGGATTCTCTTTGTTTAAACACAAGACTCTCGCTCTGTATGCTGGAATTAACAGATTTGGTCAACCACATATTTTTATGTGGGTAAATTCTAACTCGCTTACAGGGAATTAACATATCCCAACAAAAAGCCACATACATTAGCGAGTGCGTCCAAATAATCATCACGGGATTAACTAAACTGTCAGGTTTGTGTAGGAGGAGGAGGAAGGCACAGAGACATAAGGAATAAACTGAAAACTCTTTAATAATCAAAACTCAAAAGAACACTTCAAAGTGCAAAGAAAAAGGGCACGTGTCGTGTAAAACTTTCTTAAAGAGTCCAATGGGAAAAGATACGGGCGGCAACATAACTACAAAAATTCACATCGACATTGTCAGGTTTGAGAGAGCCTGACAATGTGCGGGTGAGAAGAATCTTTATTATGCCAAAAACAAGGCAAAACAACTCAATTGAAAACTGCCCGAGGGGGAAACCATAACTAGACACACTAAAGATAACTTAACAGACTAGAATAGACAAGGCTGAGCGATTCAATAGAGAGCGAGACAGGAAAGACAATGACGCGACACCGGACAGCAAACATAAAGGGACACAGCGGGGAGGATAATAGAAGGGAAACAGCTGGGTCAAATCAAAGTATAACAAGGGAACAAGACGGGTGGGGTTACACAGTGACAAGACACGAACACGCAGCCAATGCGAACGCGCATAGCCGCGTGTCAACGAGAAACAAAGACAACGTGCATCTGGTGAAAACGACACAACATGAAAGCACATGGTCGATGGAAACGCGAACCGCATGCCAAACATTACACATACAAGAGAGCGTGATTCGAGCAAAGACCGGTCAAGACAAAGTCCCGGGATCAGACAATCACAATTCGCACACAAGACGAGTCTTCAATAGGCTTTTGTGCTTGACTTGGTCTTTCTGTTCTAAGAACACCATTTTTCACATGTTCAACATAGTTGTAGCTCGTCTCTTCCCAGTCTGTCAGAAACGCTCTGTTTAGTTCCTGTCTCTATGAAGACCCTCCTACTGAAAACCACACTGTTCTCTGATTGGTCGGCTAGAGTGGTGTGTTGTGATTGGGTGTTTGGGAAATCTCCCGCCCCTTCCCACAACCGCCAGTTTCAATACACTACTAACTAACTCAAGCAGGCCCCGCCCCTTTTATCCTGCGTATGAATTATTATAGTGAGGAATATTGTAATGTTTTGGTTCCTGGAAGAAACTCAAGACTTAATGGAGGCGTTTCGGGGAGTTCAGAAACACTGATATAGAGAAGAACTGGAGCTTTGCAGAGCTTTTTCATGCTCAAACAGCAACATCACACAATAAATGAGCATAGGTCCTCTTTAAGCACACTAGAGCATAAATGTTGTTGTATTTTGCATCTTTATCTGATATTAAAAATCTATTATCGCGTTGTCATTTGTGATTTGCTGTAACTGATAATCAGTGTTTATTGCTGTACTATCTACATGTTTGAGACAAAAATTGTTGTCAAGATAGAATTCTGTGATCCACCTCCTGTCCATCTGGATTCACCATACTCCCATTTCCCACCAAGACTTCATTTCCTTGTAACTCGCGTGCTGAATTCCGTCGACATGCTTTCAAACAGGATTGAGGAGCAGGTTTTGTAATATAGTGCCTGACCGGTAATATGTCATGAAGATATGTAGCCGTCCAACATCTGCTGGACCGGTAGCAGAAGCTTTTAATCTGCTCAAATCCCTTCTCTTCATATCTCAGACACACATCGGTAGTTAAATTTAGATCTGATGTGTGCTTTATAAGCACAGAGACAGTATTGCTAGCTTTAGGGGAATAAAACACTTGAAATCTGTTCCTCACGTGATCTGTGTTTCTTATTGTATTCTTGGTGTATTTGGGTGACTCTCATGAAAGCATGTGTAATTCCACCCCAATTCGAAAGAAAATTTAACTTTTTACAATGAAATGGTGGAAAACTTCTTTATTTTTATTTAGATCAGGCAATATAAATACCACCACAATTAATACTTTACATAAGTTACATTGTTCATTACATTAATTCATTCATTCTTTATTTGTTTTTCCTGCATTATTTTTTCTTGACTTTTTTGATTGAAATTAACAAAATATAAGGCAATAAACTAAATACTATGGCAAGACAAATACTTATTACATAATACTTAATACAAATACTAAAAAATTATTTGTTTGTTTGTTTGTTCATTCAGTCGTTGATTTTTTTAAATATTACTTTTGTTCTTTTTATACTTTCTTACTTTTGATTTAGGGGTGAATTTTCTGACTTACAAAAATGTATTCGTTTTACAAATGTGTTTGTGTTTCATAATGCAGGCTTGAAAAACAAAACAATGAAACCACATATTTAAATTAGTTGTAGCCCTAATTTACATATGCTAAATAACATAACATGACGTGGGCTTCTGAACATCCCTGTGTATAAACACAAGCATTACAGCGGCGTTAATTAAAAAAGGTAATTATGTCTCATTACAATGAAAATGGTGGCCCTCTCCATGGCCTTCTGTGCTGGTGAGAAGCATCTCTTATGAAAATTAAAAATTTCTAATGAAATAATGAAGCAGAGAAATTAGCTAAGGATCAGTCGCCCCCAGCACAGAGAGCTTTTTTTAATTACTAGATCATTTTACTTATATGAACTAATTACGTACACATTTTCCAATAATATTTCCATTTTATTGTAGCTAATAAGGCCATGATCAAAATGATATTACAGCCCAATATTGAATCCATTTATCTATGTTTATATCATTTTGCCAGCCTCAAACAGTGTGCTATTATCATTAAAATCTTCTGCATATGGTGTTGTTCGTCTTCATTTAGAAATCGCCTTGCTAATTGAAAATGTCCTCAAACATGTTGCAGAAGAATCAGCTTCCTGATGAATTCACTGCTAGATGAGAATCAAATGTGCCATCAGACATAAAGTGTGACGGCAGTACAGTAGTGAGCTATATGTCAAACCTTCTGATTTATATTTGGCAGAGTCACAGACTTAATAACCCAAACTCTCCCCCCGAGAATGTGCATCCTGTGCGTTGTGCTGGTCAGTGGCTCAATAAAAAATGCATACAAAAAACATTGCAATCTAGTAGTGCTTGTAATTTGCAGCGACCCGATAACAGAATTTGGCTGTTATTTGAGAGCAGTGCCGGGTTTGCTTTGTTCTGGATCTCACAGGTGTCGCCATCATCAAATTCTACCGTTGTCATGACAACCGTGTCTCAAATGTAACATTCTGTGTGTGATACATTGTTGCATGTGAACATAATCTTTTAGAAGAAAGAGTTCTATATAGAATCTTGAAGGGTTCTCTGAGGAGCTTCATGCATCAAACCTTTTAGGGGTTTCTTAATTGGTTCATTTTGTTTTTATAATTTATTTTTATTTTTTATTAAGCAGCTCATAAAGATACTTAATCACTAGTAAAATAAACCATTAAACATGAAAGTAAGCATTTAAGACATTTCTCCTTACATAGAACCATTTTGGCTTAAAGGTTCTTTCAAATTGAGTCAAGAACCCTAGAGTTTTCTTTATCCTGTTATATTTACATATTTTAACAGGCAAGAAGGGAGAAGAAATTAAAAAATAAAGGTTGCTACGGTGATGTCAACGAAGAAACATTTTTGGTCCCCCAAATAACATTTTAAAAGTCTTAAGAACTTTTTTTTTTCCTTTTTTTTCACTATAAATAACTTTTTGTGCAATGCTTCCAAAGATTTTTCATGGAAACAGATACCGATTTTTATTTTATTTTTTATTTTTTCCAATCTTCAGATATTATTCACTTGTTTATATTTGAAAATATCTGCCAAAATACACTTATATACAATGCACTGTCTAAAAGCAGTCTATAATGCTTATAGATGAATATATCTTGTTTTAACTATTTGTATATTATATATAAACTCCCCTGCCACAAAAAAATAAAATAAATAAATGTCCAAGCTTTTTGGATTTAAATAGGCAAATGCTTAAGAGTCTGTGATTGGATGATTAAGTTTTCTAGCATTTCTAGTATGTTAAATAACATCACAACATTTATTTCTATCAAGAGGCGCAAACATTTTCGGTCAAAGTCTAGAGAGAGTCTAGAGAAACTCTCTGTAAAGTGTTCTTCAGCGCATCCCATGAAAATCTGATTCAAACAATTCCTAGGAAACACAAACTTACAATCTGAATGCACTTTAAGTCACTTGAGATAAAAGCATCGGTAATTTTGTGTTTCCTAGGAATTGATTGATTGTCTTCACGTCATTCTACACGAATGCAACATTGTAACATGTTACTTTTAAACACTTTACGAGCTGCGTCTGACTTCCCGTTGTTTAATTTCCGTCTCCCTCCAGATAACCAGTCCATGGCGTCTCAGACAGCGGTGAGCATCCGCATCCTGGACGTGAACGACAACCCTCCCGAACTCGCGACTCCTTACGAGGCTTCAATCTGCGAGGATGCCAAACCTGGCCAGGTGAGATAACGTCTCTATACTTTGCACATGTGAGAAGTCGCATCAATCTAATCGGAAATCACGCTTGCCAGACCCGCCTCGCTATGATCGCATCAGCGCTTGAAAGGCAGCGGAAACGAGATCCGTTGTTCCGCACACAAAAATCATCAGTATTGCAGCAACGCTGTCGATATCCTCAAGATGATATCTCCGGTCGGAAGACATTGACTTGGTTGTTCCCGATGGCTTGTGGTGTTGATAAAGCTGTCAGCTGCGATTGGTACCCGGGAGGCAAAAATTGTCATTTCTATGAAAAGCATATGTAATCTGATATCGGACACATCACGCGTCTCCTCTCAGACAGCTGCGCTTCCCGTTAATACATATCAATCGCAAAGTGCTCGGGGAACATCAGGTGTGCGGCGTGATGAAGTGGAGAGATTCTAATTGCATTGTGGGAACGCCACACTCGGCATGGCCTCCCTGATTCGGTTTGACGGCAGTTTACAACACTTAACAAGATTTGTTTTTCCAAAGCTCGATATCTTGTCTGATCTCCCTTGGCTAATATAGTTTGGTAGTTTCTCCCCTTCCTATTTTTCCGTGTCCTAAAAAGTGAAGCATCTGAGAGACTCCACTGACCTCACAAGACCTCCGAACCCGGACAGAAACATTGGAGTCGTGGCAGAACAATCAGTGAGTGTCAGATTTAGTACGGAGCCAATCGCTTTCCCGTTTTTGTCAAAATAGTTTCATTATTGCTTTGCTCCTACTTTGGACCTTTTTCAATTGGAAAGAATGATCCGTCTGACATTTCGTCCCAAAGGCAATTTATAAACTAGTTGTGAAAAAAGTGTGCAATGTCAAGTCGGTGGTGCAGCACACTCACCTGCAGCGCTTTGTAGCGCCTCTTGCTTTGTTTACACATGGAATACAAGAACACATGTTCAGTCAGAAATGAAACTTCTGTCATCATTTATTTACCTTTGTGGTGTTTCTTTGGTGGAGCACAAACGGGGAATTTCTGTAGAATGAAAAGGCCTAAATATTACTCCTTAACAATACATGGTCACACTTTAGTTAAGGGTCCAAAGAACCATTAACTTTGACGTTTGCCTACATAAACTCTTATTGATTACTGCTTATTAAGGTAGTTGTTAGGTTAAGGGATTTGAATATGATCATGCAGAATAAGGCATTAATATGTGCTTTATTTTAAATGGGAATTGATATATAGCCTTCCTGTAGCTCAGTCGGGCCTGCAACACCAAGGTCATGGGTTCGATCCCAGGGAAAGCAAGAACTGATTCAATGTGTTAATTGAATGCAATGCAAGTCACTTTGGATAAAGCGTCTGCCAAATGTAAAATGTAAATGTAGCCTATGTACTTTTCTGCAGATCAGTCAGTAAAGCATTGGCGCTTGCAACACCAAGGTCATGGGTTCGGTCCCAGGGAAAGCAAGAACTGATTAGAATGTCAATGTGTTTCTTGAATGCAATGCGAGTCGACTTGGATAAAAGCGTCTGATAAATGCAGAAATGTAAATAAAGTCCACCAGTTACTCTTTACCAAAGATTACCATTTATCCCTAATTTGCTGAAACTTTATTTGTTTCATTATTGATTAACACTGATTTCCCCGTTTATCACGGTGAAGCTGCTTTGAGTCTGTATTGTATAAAGTGCTGTATAAGTAAAGCTGATTTAACCGCTCTGAAGAAATAGGTTTTTTTTGCTCTATTCTGCCATTGACTATGAAAACCGAGTCTTTTCACGTCTGTGAGCTGCAACTAAACATTATAACAGGAGAATAATCCAGGTGCTTGACATTGAGCAGGTTCTGCATTTGACAGTAGTTCGAGTAATGATTAGATGTTTAACATGTTCGTTTCAATGGCGTTAGTAAGAATATATATTTATTATATTATATATTTATTTTGTAGATTTGTTTTTTGTTGAAATCATGACTATTATAGCGCTTTGTTGCCCAAAATCCTCCCCAACTGGTCTTTAAGTTGTTATTTGTCCTGAAACGGTTTATTTGTTGTTCCAGTGCGATTGAACATTTTCCACCCCTCTTTTTGAGCATCCGTGAAATGTACAGAACAACAAAAGGTTGTTTGCTTTTGGAGATGTCATAGGAAATTGTATGAACTCCTTCTTTCAGCGTGGCGTGAGGGCTTCGCTCGAAAATAGAGCCGCTGAATGAGGACTGTTATTGTTATTGTGGGATTAAGGATTTTTAGAGATCTTTTGTTGATGTAAAGAACTTGTATCCTTTGTACCACATTTCTTTTTGGATATTTAGTAAGAAACGTCATTGTAGTCTTCCATTTTCATCCTTGGAAATAGAAAGACATGAATTGTTGTATAAAAATAGAAAGTTGTTTAACAATGTAAAAAATATATATATATATATATTTTACTTGTTTTGTGAAGTAGCATTTTAAATTTTATTGTGTGCCATTATTTTAAGCATTGAAACTCAATTTTTATTATTTCAAATATATTTTATATAGAAAAGAAATCTTGAGCAATGAAAATATGCTGCTTACAAGCGTTCAGTTCTGATAAACAGATGAGAAATACATAATTCCAAATTGATAATTGTGATTAATTAAATTCTACAGCGAATTACTATATTTACTACCTTTTTTCATGAATAAAGCCCCAGAGATAAAGGGGAATTTATTAATGTGAATATGCAAGACAGCTATACAAATATACATCATATTTTACTTTCCCTCATGTCACTTCAAACCTGTATGGCTTTATTCATTTTGCAGAACACAAAAGAGGCTATTTTGAGGGATGTTTCAGTGCTTTTTTTGTCCATATAATGAAGGTCAATCGGGTCCAATACTGTTTTGGACTTATTATGGCCAAAAACTGTTGAAACATCCTTCAAAATATGTCATTTTGTGCTCCACATTAGATAGAAAGTCAAGCGGGTTTAAAGTGACATGAGGGTGAGTGAGTAAATGATGACAGAATTTTAATTTTAGGGTGAACTATCCCTTTAAGAAAGAAAGTCCAATCAGTTTCAGATATCATGTTGACTTAAATGATGCCAGAATGTTAATTTTATCTTCAGACTTTATATAGAAACTACTTGAAAATGTTTTTGAGAAGCACTACAACTAGAAGAAATCTTTTGAGAGAAGTTTTTTGGTTGTTAGATGAGTTATCTTTTTTTGTGATAACTCAAAGCGATGTAAGTGTCTCCCACACCATACAACAATCAGCATGAGTTCTATGACATGAATGAAATGAAAGAAATTATATAAAAGTCTGAGCTTTCAGCAGGACAATTTCAAACCAAAGGGCTGAAACACACGCCGTCCTGAAGCACATTTAAGGTGAACAATTGCGAGCGTCTCCATCCCCCAACTGCAGAGGAAAAGGGCAATCCTGTGATGTCTTAACATAATAAATTTCTCTCATTAAGCGCAGGACTCTTCGGAAGCCCCCTGCTGTAGCTTCAGCGATGCGGCTTTTGTAATAGCTTTACGATAACCTGTAGCATGTTTACGTGATTTGTAACCCATCACCCCGGGGTTCCCCATTGCGTTGTGTCGTCTAAATTGGCTTAGGTGAGTAAGAGATGCCCGCGGAGCAAGATGCTGCGGTTTCTGCGTTCAAACTTTGCACGCGCTCCTGCTCTGTGATTAATCACTCTGGCGATTGGGTGGAAATTAGTCCTGTGGAGGAACACGCAATTAGAGTCATTTATAAATAAGCTTTGTAGAAGATGCACAAAACCACATAAACACTGTCACACAGATCCTTCAGCGATGAGACGTTTTTACATGCATCATTTTTACCCATGCCTGAGTCACGAGAGGAAACTTGTTTATGTACATGAGTTGTTTTTTTGAATAAATCTGCCAACATGATAGCTGGGTTGTTGATTTCATCAGCCTGGTTGAGTCAGTGTTGCTGTGTTGAGCTCAAAAAAACTGATTTTAGGAATAAACAACCTCCTGTTTGCTTACTAGAAACGTTAATAGTTGTCTCTTTGCAGATCAAGGTGATTTTACATTTATTCATTCTGCAGACGCTTTTATCCAAAGTGACTTACAAATGAGGAAAACGGCAAGCGATTCATCTTAGGATAGAAGAACAGAGAAAAATGACACACTTTATGTTTAAATATGTGTAATAACTTGTAGACTTTACTACAGTACAGGTTACATACCAAGCAGTTTTGAAACACTCACCTTTCTCAATTATCTAATCAACCAATCACATGGCAATTGCTTCAGTGTATTTAGGGGTTCGTCCTGGTCAAGACAATCTCCTGAACTCCAAACTGAATGTCAGAATGGGATCAGAAGATTGGGATCTTTGGGAAGATTAATGGGATTTTCACGCACAACTATTTCTAGGGTTTACAAAGAGTGGTGTGAAAAGGGAAAAACATTCTGTTGAGACATTCAGATGGTAGAGTCAGAATTTGGAGAACATGGATCCATCATGCCTTGTTACCACTGTGCAGGCTGGTGGTGGTGGTGTAATTGTGTGGGGGAGGTTTTCTTGCCACACTTTAGGCCCCTTAGTGCCAATTGGGCATCGTTTAAATGCCACGGCCCACCTGAGCATTGTTTCTGACCATGTCCATCCCTTCATGACCACCATGTACCATCCTCTGATCTACTTCCAGCAGGATAATGCACCATGTCACAAAGCTGGAATCATTTCAGATTGGTTTCTTGAACATGACAATGAGTTCACGGCACTAAAATGGCCCTACAGTCACCAGATCTCAACCCAATAGAGCATCTTTGGGATGTGGTGGAGCGGGAGCTTCGTGTCCTGGATCTGCATCCCACAAATCTCCATCAGCTGCAAGATGCTCCTATCAATATGGCCAACATTTCTAAAGAATGCTTTCAGCAGCTTGTTGAATCAATGCCACATAGAATTAAGGCAGTTCTGAAGGTGAAAGCGGGTCAAACACAGTATTAGTGTGTGTCCTAATCATCCTTTAGGTGAGTGTAGATTGGGTATTGCAGTGTTGAATTGAAGAATCGGCGCGCTTTCCATCTTGAATTCAAACTGAATTGGCAACAGCACAAGACATTGAATTGGAATTTAAATTGTAACGACAGGAAGAGAAATTTGTAACTCAAATACATTCAATACAAAAGATGCATTCTGGTAAATGAAGTGTCCCTCCACTGTGCTCCACAAAGGTTAATCTATTACGAAATATATAAACTAATATCTATATGATTGCATTCATAAACTAAATAACAATTTCTATTGGTTGCATTTCAAGCATTTTTCATTGATGTGAACTCTGCTGTACTTCCTTAAATTCTGAGATTCTGTATGGTGTTTGCAAGCTCAATTTAAATTGTATTCAAATTCTGGACTGAATTGGATTTATAAATGACATTCCCATTTCAATAATGATGCACAACCTTGCTGGATAAAAGGAGATTTACTGTAAGCTTCCATTTGTTTACATTAGTTAACTATATATGAATTAAAAAGAACTAATAACAGCAAACAAAAACTTGTTGATTATAGTTGGTGTTAATTTCAACTTTATAACACATCATATCAAAAGTTGTATCTGCTAATATTATTGAATGGACCTGAGCTGACATGAACTAAGATTAATAAACTCTACAACAAATACATTGATCTTTGCTAGTTCATGTTAGCTAATGGGTTAACCAACGTTAAATAATAGAAACTTAAGAAAAATTTCTCATCTATAGCAAATATTTCACAACTATAGCAAACTATGTTTAAAGATAACTGATATTTAACTAGGTTACGCAGAAGACTGCACAAATAGATGTGCCTCGAAAATCAGAATAGAAATTTCTAATCAAATAAATCCTTGCATAATTTGCAAACAGATGATATTCTCTTCATATGCCCTCTTGTGCGATTCCATTCACATTTTACATTATGTTGCTCTCTACCGCTGTCCCAATTATCAAGCTTTGTTCTTGTGCCATATTGGCGTCGTCTTTTTTTCTCTGCTCTAGCGCTCGCTAGCGTCACCGCTTGCATTTCTGATAGAACAACAGTGAAATCAGATTAGCTTAAGCCGCTAAATGCATGGAGTTTGATCCCATTTGAAGGATGACAACACAGCGTATTTGTTTGTGTGTAAAAGGTGAATAAATCACACATAGAGAGAGAGAAAGAGGGCTAGAGACATGAAAAAGGACTTAGCCGAACGCTCATAAGCAGCTTTGGCTCAGGGGCCACGACTCCCCTTCCAGTGATGTGACACCGCTGTTAGACATGGAAGGAGAGCGTGTTTATGAGCTCACGCGGATTTAAGTGTCAGGTAGACGTGTCAGGCTGCGGTATCCATGGTGTAGATTTTTTTTAAATAGTTGGCTAGCACTAAAAAGCCCCCATATTACATGTTTACCATATCTAAAATATCAGTAAAAATTTACAATAAGGTCTAACTTTTTTCCTTTAGTTAATGCGTTAGCTAGCAAAACTTAAAATGAGCAGTACATTATTATTGCTAGTTAATTCTAGACAATATAAATACAGTTATTTATTGGGTGTTCATTTGTGATTGCTTACAGTTTATTAACTAATGTTGACAGATACCAGTTTTGATTTGAAAAACAGTAGTAAAATAATATTGCTGCTTCTTCGTAATTATTGAATGAACTTTTCTAGCAATTTCCTAAGTATATCCATCAGGGAAAAAAATCATTGTAGTACCATGGTACTAACATAGAAGTACAAGACATAACATTTATAAATCCTGTTACATAAATTGTGTTTGAGTTTCAGATGGTAATACATTGTACTTTGAAATATACCATGCTATTTACACAGTACTTCCAAGAATACAGTGGTGCTTGTCCAAAATACTATGATAATACCATAGTATCGTGTTGCTTTTGTTACTATCATGTTTATTTAATACCCTGGTACTACTTTAGTTAGTATGAAGTACCAATAAAATTACTTCTGAAGCATTTAGTAAACTCGTTTACAAATGCATCATTCAATCTGTTAATATTATTTATGGATCTGACCTGAAAACAGCTTTATTTTTATTAACCAATCTTAACAGATTAATATATGCTGCAACAAATACATTGCTCATGGTTAGTTCATGTTAGTGCATTAACGTAAGGATGCGTTTGCCCACAGTTACCTTAGATGCCTTTATAAAACACAAATGAACAAAGAGATATTTCAAGGTTCCTTCCAGAGGTCTCTGATTCACACTGTGTCCCATTCATGATCTCGTTCATCATCATCATCATCATCTATATGCCTGACCCTTGTTCAGATTGACATGTGAAGCAGTCTGAGCGTGTGGCATTCAACTCGTAACCCTGTGGTATTTGGGCATGCAGCCTGATCGGATGAGAAGAGACAGATATCATATAGTGTCGCATGTGCAGGGAAGGGCCGAGTGGAGAGGCAAATACTAAGAACGGCCCGGGGACGAGAGGCCTGTCAACTCCACACAAGACATCAAACGGCTCTGAACGGCTCGCCGTGACAGATCACAAGGGTCTGGTCCTCCCGCAGGACAGTCCCAGCCAGATGACTAATGTTTGAGGGGAAAAGTATACTCGCGCTCTCATGCACACGAATGCATGTGTAGACGGCCATGTAGATGGATTGGATCCTGCTCATATGATGAGACATGCACTGTAGCAGTGTTCAATCTACTCCTGCAGACGGGCTATTTCAGCCAAGAATGAAAATTTACCCACCCTCATTTCATACAAAATGCATGCAGTAGTGGCCAAAAGTGATGTCCGAAGGGGATATATGACACATACTAGAAAAATGAGTCTGAAACACGAAAAGTAAGTGTCAATGCAGGAAAAATCATGAACATTTTGTCACAGAATTTTGTCTTTTGTTTATAAACTGAACATGAGATGGGCAATTTGTTGTTATTAACTAATGAAACGCTTCTCAAACTGACTGCTAGAAGTCAGTTAGTTGAATAATCAATGTTGAATATCCTTAATATAAATATTTTTAATAAAACGGAACATATATTTGAATATATTAGGTATGGTTGATGTGGTTTGGAACCTTCAGTAAAATGTATATGTATGTATGTATATGTGTGTGTGCAAACTTGGTTAAGATATTTATCTGACAAAAAGTTTAGCAGTTATTATTGGTTCTCTCTTGCTTTTGCATGTGTTCATTATTTCTTTGTATGTACTTGTGTTGTACGTTCCTTCTATTGTACGTTTAGTTCAGCTAGTTGCCAAGGAAACATTTCTCATAGTTTAACTTGATGTTGTCACGCTTCATGTGGTGAAGAGAAGTACGGAGACAAAGGAATAACACAAATAATCATTTTAATGATGAACTCAGGAGTAGGTAAAAATACGACATTACTTAGGCGAGAACGGACCACCTACTGAGGGAGAACATGGGGTAGATGCACACAGGGGATGATTACCAAAAACACAGCTGGACATGGGGATGATTACAAAGACAGGTGACAATGATGACAGTGGAGCACATGGGGAAACAGGAAGAAAACAAACCAACCAGTTCTCTAACAGTACACCCCCTCCCAAAAGGCACAGCCATGGCACAACTGAGATGGGAGAGAGGAGGCTCTGGAGGAGGACGAGGAGTGGAAAAAGACAGTCCAATTAGGAGTGTAAGGTGGGAGGAGCACAAAAACAGTCTATTCAAGGGAGGGAGGGAAGGTGTACAGGAAGAGAACAGAAAATCAGTCCACAGGGAAGTGGAGGGTGAAAGGAGCAAAAACAGTCCAAACAGGGGACCAGGGCATCTCGGCCTCCATGGCCTCACCCGCTTTAGGCACCACAGCTTGGCAGGGTTCAGAAGTGGGCTCAGGGGCTTGAGATAGTTCAGCAGCGGGCTCAGGGGCTTGAGAGAGTTCAGGAGCGGGATCGGGGGCTTGAGAGAGTTCAGGAGTGGGCTCAATGGCTTGAGAGAGTTCAGGAGCGGGCTCAGGGGCTTGAGAGAGTTCAGGAGCGGGCTCAGGGACTTGAGAGAGTCAGGAACGGGCTCAGGGACTTGAGATAGTTCAGGAACGGGCTCAGGGGCTTGAAAGAGTTCAGGAGCGGGCTCAGGGACTTGAGAGAGTCAGGAACGGGCTCAGGGGCTTGAGAGAGTCAGGAACGGGCTCAGGGGCTTGAGAGAGTTCAGGAGCGGGCTCAGGGACTTGAGAGAGTCAGGAACGGGCTCAGGGGCTTGAGAGAGTCAGGAACGGGCTCAGGGGCTTGAGATAGTTCAGGAACGGGATCAGGGGCTTGAGAGAGTTCAGGAACGGGCTCAGTGGCTTGAGAGAGTTCAGGAGCGGGCTCAGGGACTTGAGAGAGTTCAGGAACGGGATCAGGGGCTTGAGAGAGTTCAGGAACAGGCTCAGTGACTTGAGAGAGTCAGGAACGGGCTCAGGGACTTGAGATAGTTCAGGAACGGGATCAGGGGCTTGAGAGAGTTCAGGAACGGGCTCAGTGACTTGAGAGAGTCAGGAACGGGCTCAGGGGCTTGAGATAGTTCAGGAGCGGGATCAGGGGCTTGAGAGAATTCAGGAGCGGGCTCAGGGACTTGAGATAGTTCAGGAACGGGCTCAGGGGCTTGAGATAGTTCAGGAGCGGGCTCAGGAACTTGAGATAGTTCAGGAACGGGATCAGGGACTTGAGATAGTTCAGGAGCGGACTCAGGGGCTTGAGAGAGTTCAGGAGCGGGCTCAAGGTTTTGAGATAGTTCAGGAGCGGGCTCAGGGACTTGAGAGAGTCAGGAACGGGCTCAGGGGCTTGAGAGAGTTCAGGAACGGGATCAGGGGCTTGAGAGAGTTCAGGAACAGGCTCAGGGGCTTGAGAGAGTTCAGGAGCGGGCTCAGGAACTTGAGAGAGTCAGGAACGGGCTCAGGGGCTTGAGATAGTTCAGGAACGGGCTCAGGGGCTTGAGATAATTCAGGAACGGGCTCAAGGTTTTGAGAAAGTTCAGAAGCGGGTTCAGGGGCTTGAGAGAGTTCAGGAACGGGCTCAGGGGCTTGAGATAGTTCAGGAGCGGGATCAGGGGCTTGATATATTTCAGGAACGGGCTTAGGGGCTTGAGATTGTTCAGGAACGGGCTCAGGGGCTTGAGATAGTTCAGGAACGGGCTCAGGGGCTTTAGAGTTTCAGGAGTGAAACCCAGGGCATACAAAGAGTTCAGGAGCGGGGTCAGGAGATGCAGAGAGTTCAGGAGCAGGCTCAAGGTTTTGAGAGAGATCAGGAGCAGGCGCAGGGGCTTGAGTGTTCAGGTGTGAAACCCAGGGGATACAGAGAGTTCAGGAGCAGGCTCAGGGCAGAGCATTAGAGTGCAAGGCTCTGGTGAGCCTTTATGGCCTTAACTACTTCCTCTGGAGAGCATTCTGGGATTTTTCTAGCCAAAGAGCATTCAGAGAAACTTGACTCACCAGAGCAGAATAGAAAATTTGTCTCGCTGGAGCAGATGTCAAAACTTGTCTTACTTTAGAGGATCAGAAGTCTTGACCCACTGGAGCTAAAGGTCTCGGGTGAGCTGGAGACCTCAACTGCTTTCCGCATGGGGCTTGATGAAAGCTGGGAATGTTCGTGGCAAACATCCAGAGACAAGAATTGAAAGAACTTGTTATCCAGTCCCATCCAGAAGCAGGAAGCTAGCTCTCCAAATAGGCCAGCTCCAGGAACTTCTCAACTACCTACTCAACAATTGCCTGTTGTTTTAGATTTTGATTGTCATAATTTTTTAAGGTCCATTCTTCTGTCACAGTTCATGTGGTGAAGTGAAGCACAAAGATGAGGGAAAAACACTAATAGTCATTTTAATGATGAACTCAGGAGCAGTTAAACACAAGACCTTGCATAGACAAGAACTGACTACAATGGTATACAGTAAAACGTATAATGGATTTCTGTACATTTTACAATAAAATATTATTCAGGTTTTCTACTTCAAAATGTCATGTTCAATTCAATGTGTAACTTCCTGTTTCGTTGTGATTGCGAACTGTAGCAGTTTATGAGTTAAAGTCGTTTGTACACAGTATATGGAGGATTTTGAGTACCACTTTTAAAAAGTAAGGAATACATTTTCAATGTATTATCTCAACTATAAAACTTTACATAAATTGTGTTTCAAATTGACAAATTAAAAGATATATTTGGAGTGCTGGTCGTCCGAGGAGGCTGAAATGGGAACTGTGAATTGAAGAGAAACTGAAAGTTCAGCTGTGATAATGAGGGTTATTTATGTGGAAGGAGGCAAATTACACTTATTCTCCCTTTTGATCTTTGGCCACGTTTTGGATGGGAGTAAATGCCGCTTTGTCAGTTGAATATCCATTCTGATTTAGTAATGAGAGGAGCCTGTATGCGGTGTGCCAGTTCTGGCATTCATGTAGTGATTAAAGTCGAAGAAAAATACATATTTTATTGTAATCTGCATCTGAGTTATAGTTAAACCTAACAATAATAAATTAAATTATTAAATGATTTAAAATGCATGTGTTCATTAAATTAAATTGATAATTGTTTTCTTAATTTTGTGTTAATTTAACCTTTTTTGAACCACGTTTTAATCAGTTATTTTCCATGCATTGATTTGTGATTATCGAACATGGATGTTTTTTTAAATTGGAAACTATTTTACACTGATTACACTCAAGAAGACTCATTTCCAGAGTAATTAGAGAATTCTTGTTTGGCTATGTAATTGTCCATACGTTGTTAAATATTTTATTCGTTTCTTTGACATTTCCTGGGCCAGAAATTAAAATTTTCCATGCACTGTAAATGTAACTACTTACAAGTAGTTACTATCCTCATCGCTGGTATTTAAACTACGGAATCAAAACTCTTTTTCCTTGAACGTCCCCACTCCGTCTTGTAGGTCAACATCCTCCTCCTCTGTGTGAAGGAGGAAGACTTTTGCAGAGGACCTTTGGTCCTGGAAGACTCTGGAGAATGTGCAAGACTTTTGGGAGACTCTTGGCTTCTCACTTTGCAAGCCTGGAGCAGCTTAAGAGGTCATGAGGGGGCTGTTGGATGGAAATCTAATTAGATGATTTTGCTTGAGGGAGCTGTGTTTGCCACTCAATAAACTCCCACACAGTGGTTCTCTATTACAATCTTTCCCTCCTTCACATTATTTTTCTCCATCTATCTTTCTCAGAAGTCCGTTTCTCTCTCTGTTTTTCCATCCCATCCCCTTTCCCTCCAGAAAACCCCCTCAGGCATTAGTTTTGCCCTCAAAATTGGAAATATCATATGACCTTTTGTTGATTCTGTCCTTGGCATCGTAATTAACGTTTGTGCGTTCAGTGCATTCATTTATTCTTTTTCATACAGTTTTTCTTTTCTCGTTTACCCTTGTTTACTTTTTTATCAACCCAACAACAGCTCATTAAACAAATGAGGGTCACGAAATAGGAAGGATGAGATCGTTCCAATTAACAACTCTGGTTTCTTAAAGTCAACATGAAGAATTGACCCTGTTTAACTTTTTAATGCATGTTTCTGGTTTTATTTTGAGAATGATTTATCAGTGCACGGTATTCAAAAGATTTTTTTTTTGTCTTCATCTTTCTCGAACATGTATGTACAACTTGCTCTGCTCTGAAATTACTATTTTTTTGGCTTCCCTCTTATTTTTCATCTAGCAGTCCGTCCTATATTTTCAAATCAATTCATGATTCTTTTTGAAGTAATGAGAAAGCAGGATGACTCGAGTGACTGTTTCAGTGAATTATTTGTTACTGTCTCATAAGAATGAAACCAATTTCTGAATATATGCACAATTAGTCACTTTGCGTTTTGATTGGTCAGATTGTTATCTACTACCTGCACATACATGTTAAATATATACTTTATCATGTAAATGTGGTCGTCATATATCCGTATTATGATATTCTAATACTATTATAGTATTGATCATACTCTGATTGATCAATAGTCTGTTGAATTATTACAAAATAATGCACACTTGAGGTGGTGTTTTCTAACAATTCAAATGTCCATTGTCAATTATTCCTTATCTACTGTGTGTGTGTATGTATATATGTATGTATGTATGTATGTATGTATGTATGTATGTATATATAATATAATTTAATTAATAATAATAATATATATTTAATTTATACAGTTAAAATGATAAAAGTATGAGGTAATCCTGAATGCATCTTTAAAGACAGTTAAACTGGATCTTTTCATGATTAGATATCTATTATGCATGAATTGAAGTGCAAATATCTTAAATATTCTGTTTTGTCTGATGGTTAGAAAAGAGCCAGTTTATGAGAGAATTTTTTGTTCAGTTGTGGTGCATCAATGAAGCAATATGGTTGAAGAAATCAAAAACTGTGGAAATTATTTGGTTTTGGCATTTTTTAATAATTATCGCTTCCCAGTTCCCAACCTTACAAAGTCGCGGTCCGCATCAACAAGCACAAGTGTGAACCTATGCAGCAGATGAGGGATGTTTGAAAGGAGGTTCTCAGCGGGAGTTCTGCAAAACTTCTCTTTCAAGCTGGGAAGAGACCAATAAACAAACATCTTTAAAATATAACATGTCCCGTTTCGTGTGGCTGGAGTTTGTGTAACGCTCTCTATGCAGTTTTCTTTACTCCAGACAATGCGAACAGTCACTGCAGAGTGGGCATGTTGATTAAAGGGTCTTAAATGCGACCTGCCGTCTCTGTAGCGTATGCATTATCAGCTGCAGACAGAAGTGGAGCGCTGCGAATAATGAGGCTGATGGGAAGAATAGGCTAGGGTTTAGTTTAAGGCTGCTGTGGATGGAATCAACCATAAACATTATGGTACATCATCTGCAAGTACTCCCAGAGTTGTGAAATATGTTTAGGAGTTTCAACACCTGGTGTTTTACACTAGTATCAAGAACATTTGTAATTTCCAGTGTTCATTGCCTGGTCGTATAATTACGTTCCAAATGAATGTCTATGCCGGTCACAGCTGGTTCATTTTGACGTTTAACCACTATGCTTCACATGTTCATTTGTCCCTCTATGGAAATTAGTTGTTTTATAATTGCCAACACTTGCAATGCATTAGCTTTCATTGGCAATACAGTTTTTTTCTTTCTTTGCAAGTTCATAGGGAATTAACAATTGTCAAGATCAAATTTTTACAGTTAAAAATAAATTAATATATGTGGACATTATTTTTTAATCAATATTTATGTGTGCTGTAAAAGTGTTTGTCATTCACTTTAAAAAGTAATTTTTATGAATTATCACAACGTATTTCAACTTTGGAAAATGTTTGTCCTATCTTGGACATATTTAAAATGGTTAAAATAATTTTTTTCACACTGTTCCTGAACATCACAACCCCAACATTTATCCGTTTTCTGCACATTTGACTAAGAACAGCTTCCAGAAACTAAGAGAGTTCAATGCAGTTGAACACAGTTCCCGCTTTATTGGGACAATCTGTTGTTTATGGATCACAAGTTGTGTCTTATCATCTGTAGTTGTGTTTTATATAAACTTGATGTAATTTCTATGATGTAAACAAAGTGCAAAGCTTTGCTTCCACTCGCCTGCAAGCCAACATTACAGTGTTGATGTAGTGTTTACTGGAGCATTTGTAAGCTCTCGCTTAGGAAAATTAACCATGGTTTTGTGATCCATTACCGTTTGTATTACCATTGTTTTGCGACAATGGTAATACAGTAAATGTTGATAACATTGAATCTATAAGACAATTACAAAAAAACATACCAATCTGAAATGTCCTGTGAAATTGTGCTTGCAAGGTATGTTTTTGAAACCCGTTCTTCACGATCCTCTAGTTTGTTAATCAGGCTTGAAGTGGTTTGAAATTGACGGTTTCCTTAATTATTTATGTTATGGAGGGGCATGACATTTCCTGAACACATGCTAAGCGGTTCCAATCACAACACATTTCGTATTTTTGAAGGAGGGGCTTCATTAAAACCGATGCGTTCTAGCAAATAAAAAGTTCAAATAATGAGTTCTTGAAAGCATATTCTAGCACACCCCAAAACAAAATCACAACTTCATAAAAGGCATAACAGGACCCCTTTAAATTTAAAAGCTGAAGTTTGCAAGGAATGAGAAGTAAGATTTCACACCAGGCTTCTTTAACTTAACTTTACCTTAACTTACTCTGGTAATGATTGGCAAGCCTGCCTGCAGCTCACAGCCTGTGATAACAGTACTGAGTGCACAGCCGTGAATGAATGTTAACACCAAGGTCTGTTTCTGTGCCAGAATATATTTCCTTGTGAGCGTGACTGACAGTCAGTGGGCTTTAAACCAGCATGAGTAAATGTGCTGTCCAGCTCTTATACATTAGACAGATATCAGCACCTCGGGGCATAAACAGACTGTTAAATAACATACTTAAAATGTGTGTGTGTGTGTGTTTTGGTTATTGCAGTGGTAACAAGCATCTGTGGTCAAGGGATGGTAGTTTCCTTTAAATGTGTGTTTTGTTTGCAATGTTGCTAGATATAAACATGTCAAACGTTTAAAGTAGTAGTTCACACGCAAATTCAAACGCTGTCATTATTTACTCACTCTTGAGTCGTCTGTTATTTGTTTCACAGGATTGAAAAAAGTGTCTAAATATCTATTTATCAAAATAAATAAGCACTCAAGGAAAGTTTGTGGTGATCATAGCTTTAAAATACTGCACAAATATAGTACTTTAAAAGCAAAGTTTGTAGTATATACTTAGTTTACAAAATATAATACAGGCTGACATTTAAATTGATGTTCATTGATAATATTCACTTCTGGCAAATCTTTTAATTGAGTTCATATTTAGATTTTTCAATTGTAATTTGGAAGCATCACTTTGATTTATATTAAACTAATACTGTATTTACTCATGTATTATTATGTGTATGCAGGAAATGTAACTTGCTTTGGATAAAGGCATATAGGCTATATATACTGATGCCAAAAAATCATGATTTAATGCAGAATTAAGCATGACATTGGTTTTTCACACAAATCTATCGTATGACTTTATACGACTTATACAGAAGTGTGTGTAAATGGACCACTTTTCTGATCAATTTTGGAGCTTGAAAGCTATGGTGTGGAAAAGTGTTGCACAAACAATAACAGCATACAGGTTTGAAATGACATGATGTGAGTGAGTGAGCGAACAAATAATGACAGAATGTTACAATTTTAGGTGAACTATTTCTTTAAAAGCTTCAGAGAATTGTATGTTTCTGGTCCCGGAGCGCTCCGCCGTGGAGTCAAAGCAGACCCCGTCAAACCGAGCTTGTCCTCCAGGACTAAGGCTTAAAGACAAGCACTTTGCCACTCTCGGAAACTCCAGCTTTAATCATTTTGAAGGGAAAACATCAGTGTTAGTGTGTGGTCTCCTTTGAGCTTACTACTGCGACTCACAAGCATTTGTCCTTGCTTCCACTTTCCATGCGTGTGCGTGTGTTTCCTTTTCATTTTCCAATTCGAGGAAGCGTGATTGTTCCTCCCTGACTTCATTCGTACTTTAGGGAGCAGGAAAGACTTTGCGAAAAGAATTTTAATTTACTTTTTTTTTTCCTCTCTCCTCTAATTACACTTTTGGATTTTCTATCACCTCCCTAAAAATTGACATAAATGCCGTGTGAGGCTTTTGATGACCGTGTAATGAGAAATGAGCAACGAGAGAACATGGGAATTTTAGCGGGATTGTCTGAAGTGTTGCCCACTCCCTCTTTTTCCCGCGCCTCGATTCTCTCCTAAACGCTTCCATCTGTTGTCTCACAAACCGTCTAATGCTGTAACTGGGCCTGATGCCTCTCACAAGTACACCCACTCTCACTGCGACAACAACTTCTTCGCCTCGCACTTCTGATTTATCACAGAAACTGTCATTTGAAAGCCTAGTAGACTTAGAGCTCAGTGTACAGTAGTTTTAGCATAATATGAGAAAATAAAGGCATTTTGTTGATACATGTTTGGAAGGAAAGATGTCCGCAGCTCATTTTGGATGTGCTTTGTGAGTGCAAAACGCTCTGGGTTCCCTTCATATTTACTTTTGCATCATTTGTAATTTTTGATCATCGCAGATCACTTTACTCGTCTGTTGCGCAAAATATTATGCAGCAGATGAAACCGTTCCAATGATGAAAGTGCATGACAACATTAATATTGAGCTTTTTAAAAATATTTTTTAATCTTGTTTATAATTATATGTATTTATTGCGTTAAGAAATGTTAACATTTAAAACTTTATTGTAATCGCACTATTGTTTTGAACTATTTGACGAGTTTTAGCACACTGGTATCATTGATATACTTTTATAGTTTGTTATTTATTAATAGTTTGATTTCATTATTATACATTCTGTTTTTATTTTTATTGAAGTTTTAGAAATGCTGTATTCTGCCATGTTTAATAGTTTTTGTTTTTTAATATTTCTATAAAGTTTTTTTTATTGCATATCGGTATAAGTTTAGTTTTAGTTATTTTAGTACTTAAACTTAATGAAAATAAGAGATAATACATTAGCACCTAGCTGAAATATATTATATTTACATTTTTTTTATATTGTATTTCAGTTAATGCTTATTTGATTTCAAGTAAGTTTTAGATTTTGAGTTAACAACAATGACAGTTGTTTAAATCATAATGCAGGAGGTTGACTAGTTGTTTGTTCTGCCATTATTATTGTGCATCCACATAACTTATCCACATAACTTATTGCTCAACAGTGTTGTACAGCAACCTGTAATTCCCGAATATATTTCTAACCTTTTAAATTATCCAAAAGTGAAAGTCCTGTGATCTCACATTATGGTAAATGAACCATTCTGGAGCTGTGGACAACTGGAGGTGGTGTGTGCAATTACAAGCCAGAATTATTACAAATGATCAAATCCTGGCCAGAGGCTGACAGGAACCATAAGCAAAGGGAACACAACTTTTGTTTGCATGGTTTGTGACAACACCAGCTGCGTGAGCAATGCAGATATGCACGTTTTGGTCTCATCTCAGCAGAGTGGACGTACCCTAGACTAACACAGCGTTGGACTTGCCAGAAACGGCAAAGAGCGCTGAAGCTGCACTGGGTAGAGTCATTTACATAAGGTAAATATTGACTTGTCGGCTACTTTTCTGGATGAGTTGTCGACTAGTAAATATGAGAAGTCAGCAATCTTGTCTATGTACCTTCAGTGCATCTGTGGGATTTTTCACTTGTTTTCTGATCTAGAAGGTGTTGCATCTGATCACTTAGTAACACAACACAACTCCTTATTCAACTACATATGATTTAAAGGAATCATGCATGTTCGCTGCAGGACGGCGCAGTCACAGTCATGTCGTGTCTCTTCACTTCCTGTTTCCTTCCGTTTGATCCCATTGTGATTTCCTTTACCTGTCACGTCAGTCCCCTTGTTAGTCTCGTCACCTGTTCCCCATTATCCTGTGTATATAAACCCTCATGTGTTCCTTTGTCTTTGTCAGTTGTTGTCAATGTTAAAGGTGAGAGAGAGAGAGAGAGAGAGAGAGAGAGAGAGAGAGTGAGTGAGTGAGTGAGTGAGTGAGTGAGTGAGTGAGTGAGATCTATGTGTTCCTCGAGTCTTTTCCAGGTTTTTGCACAAGTGTGCTGTTTTTTTTTTTTTTAAGTGATTTAGTTTTGTTTAAATAAAAGTTGATTTCTGTTTAAATTCTTCTCTCCGCGTCTTCATCATCCCGCACCTCGCTAACAGGCACACACACTGAGGTTTATTACCATCTAATTCTGTGTCTTTCTCCAGCTCATTCACACCATCAGCGTGGTGGACCGGGATGAACCGCAGTCTGGACACCGCTTCTATTTCACGCTGGCACCCGAGGCCTCCAACAACCGCCACTTTACACTATGGGACATCAAGGGTGAGATAGTGGATTGTTACTTTATTATATGTTTGTTGGAACATTTTCTTTTACATGTTGCATTTATCTATTACATATTAATAGACATATATTACATATTAATAGACATTTTCTTTTACATATTGCATTTATCTATTGCATTTACATTACCAGTTTGAAATAATTCCTCCAGTCTTCAGTCACAACGATCCTTCAGAAATCCTTCTAGTATGATGATTTGATTATTATTAATGATAATGTATTACTGTATACTGTATTATTATCAATCAGTATCGAAAACAGCTGTTTTACACTGATATAATATTACACTGTTTTACTGTATTCATCATCTAATAAATTCAGCTTTAATCACAGGAATAAATTACATTTTACTATATATTCACATAGAAAACAGCTGTTTTACACTGATATAATATTACACTGTTTTACTGTATTTATCATCTAATAAATTCAGCTTTAATCACAGGAATAAATGACACTTTACTATATATTCACATAGAAAACAGCTGTTTTACACTGTTATAATATTACACTGTTTTACTGTATTTATCATCTAATAAATTCAGCTTTAATCACAGGAATAAATGACACTTTACTATATATTCACATAGAAAACAGCTGTTTTACACTGATATAATATTACACTGTTTTACTGTATTTATCATCTAATAAATTCAGCTTTAATCACAGGAATAAATGACACTTTACTATATATTCACATAGAAAACAGCTGTTTTACACTGATATAATATTACACTGTTTTACTGTATTTATCATCTAATAAATTCAGCTTTAATCACAGGAATAAATGACACTTTACTATATATTCACATAGAAAACAGCTGTTTTACACTGATATAATATTACACTGTTTTACTGTATTTATCATCTAATAAATTCAGCTTTAATCACAGGAATAAATGACACTTTACTATATATTCACATAGAAAACAGCTGTTTTACACTGATATAATATTACACTGTTTTACTGTATTTATCATCTAATAAATTCAGCTTTAATCACAGGAATAAATGACACTTTACTATATATTCACATAGAAAACAGCTGTTTTACACTGATATAATATTACACTGTTTTACTGTATTTATCATCTAATTAATGCATCAGCGCTTGAGCATGAGCATTTCAAAATATATGTTAAAGAATATTAAATAAACCAAACTTACGATCAGTAGTATATCTATCATTGATTTCATTTCAACAAAATGGTGGCAAAAAATTAGGGATAAAATATGAAATATTTTTTTCTTCTTTTTGGATTATGGACAACTTTGGCTCAGGTACGAGCATTGAAGCAGAATTTTAGCCCTGTTCCCAGTTGGCATTAGCTATAAGACATTTCCCCCTCTAGTCCTGTGAGGCATGATGACCGGAGCTTAGGTCTGTGTCTCCTGTAAAGGAGAAATCAATACGAGTGAAACCGTCTTCTGCTTAATCCTCTCGTTTTAGACAGTTTTAGCCCCTCTGTCCATCTTCAGCTGAAATAGAAACATCAGGTCTGTTGTTGAGTCTGACATTCTGTTAGAGAGGAACTTCAAAAAGTCATCCGACCAGTGGGAGTTTCTACAAAGCACTTTTTCAGCAAACTTCCCCAAGTGGACACCTTATCTTTTCCTCTGCGTTCATGGATAATCAGATGGATACAGTTCCTCCAGGCTGTTGTTCGACACTCCCTCGACAGGACGCTCGACTGTCTCGGACCCGCATGAGGTGTCATAAAAGCATGAGCCAAGTCTATCCGCTTTCCCGAAAAGACCAGTATGAGCCAGTGAAAAAAACAAACCTTGTAGTGCAAGTCTGACTTGACAAATGCAATCTTTCATGAAAGCTCCCATGAGGTAGGCCACATTGTCACTTTTATGACATCACCTTCTGTTGTAGCATCTGGTGTTTGTGTTCGGAAACAGAGAATGAGGGGTATTTAATATTTCTGTCCAATTCATATGCATGGATTTCTGTTATGTACTGGGAATTCTTTTGACTTGATTATTGACTTTAAGACTCATTATTTAAAGGCCCAAAATTGGAGTTTTGTGGCTTTTATTCCATTTCAATAGCAGAAGAACACATAAAATTACAAGATGAACAGACAGACGCATGGATTTAATTAACTTGTTTTCTATTGCATTTATACATGAATCATGCAGACATATTTAAGTAGGCACATTTCTTTTGAATAGAATAGATAGATAGATAGATAGATAGATAGATAGATAGATAGATAGATAGATAGATAGATAGATAGATAGATAGATAGATAGATAGATAGACCAAAAGAGAGATTTGAATGTATACCTTCCAACCAATCAGAGTCAAGTATTCTGACAGATTGTGGTATAAATAAAACTCTTTGGCAGTAGAAGGCAGTATAATTTAGGAATGGGCCTATAATGCTATCTGGTTAGGGAGCACGCTAGAATTATTGACATGAATCCCTCTGCAAATAACCAGGCCTTTTTTCCTTAGATAGCTCTCAAATGTATATTTTTCATTTCTGTTTTGTCAGTTTTATATTTGTTGTCTCTCCCAAACACCGGCTGAACGGGATTGTGTTATTGCCGGGCTCTTTAGAGATGTGTGTAAGTTGATGTGACGCATGGGCAAATCCAGACTGATCTGACAGGATGGAAATGTCAGCTGTGGAGAGCCAGGGAAATGTCAGCGGAGCACGTGAGGGTGGCTGAGGGACACGCTTGAGTGGAGACCCCAGACACGGACACTACACACACATACACACATGCACTCGGAGACGCACAAACTAAATGAACTATAGCTGTTAGAAATGCACTTGTGTGCTAAAACGTTTACATTCAGCAGATGCTTTTATCCAAAGGGTTTGCATTGCATTCAAGAAACACATTGACGTTCTAATCAGTTCTTGCTTTCCCTGGGAATCAAACTCATGACTTTGATGTTGCAAGCGCCACTCTCTATTATTTGAGCCACAGGAAAGCTTAAACCACTGTGAGAATACTTTAAAAGAGTCAATCTCATGAAGAAGCATCCAGGTCATATATTCAACCCAAAGTCAAGAAAAAAAACAGAAGTGTACCGTATTTTCCCGCATGTAACCCGCAGGTTATACCAGATTTTACAAACCTGGGGGGGGGGGGGGGGGGGGGGGGGGGTTTATTATATAAACAATATATTTGTTATGTCCCTAAGGACGTAAGTTTTTTTTTTTGCGGTATTTTCTTTCTGTTTTTCTTTCTTGCGAGGGTTGTTGTCTCTGGCGCTTGTACTCTCACTCTGACAGCTGGCGCTGATAGGCTGTCTGACCTGTCAATCATGCAAGAAGACGTGATTGGCTGTGCTGCATGAGGGCGGGCTCTTCTCATCTCATCCGATGATCAACACCTGTAGAAACGCTTCTTAAGGGACGAGCTGCTGCACAGCGGGAGACACTGCTTTTGCTTTTTCTTTTTGTTCTGATTCTGACTTTTGTTTGTTTTCGTATTGTGTGAATTTCGTACACAAGCACTGTGTACCGAGCTGAACAGTTATGATAATTGACGTCATGCGAGCAACATTCGAAATTTGAAATGTGAACGTACACAAAAAAAGTTCATCAATCTATGGGTGCGGGTTATATAAGGGTGCGGGTTATATAAAGGTGTGGGTTGTGCCAACAATGTTTTACACAAAACTCCAAAACTATATGAGGCTATTTGAGGCTGCGGATTATCTGTGTCTGCGGGTTATATGCGGGACAATATGGAAGTTATTTATGGAAGACAAGTGCCAACAGTAGTAGCTACTAATAAAATACGAAATGAGAAAAAATCAAATAAACAGTTGCTGAATTAAAGGTGAAGTAACTGGATTTGCAATGTGTTTGAGTGTTATAACAGCCTAACAGCATTTATCTCATTTGATTTCGTGATGAAATATGACCCAGAAACTCTCCTAAAATGACACCTACACAGGTTTCCCCTCTCAAGCACACTCAAAAGAACACACTTTGGATCCTCCCACGTCCCATATCCCCCATACTTCTGTTTTTCATGGACACATTTGTCAGACTGTCAGATTGAATCTGTCACTTTTTCTCTTTGACATCGCAGCACTGCGTTGCCTTCTCCCTCTGTGACGAGGACAAACACAGGTTTTTTTTTTTTAGGATGTCAAACTTTGCTATTGCTTCAACGGTCCTTTAACTATAACATTAAATTCATCTCTTACTTTGTGCTTTGAATAGCCACATCGGAGTCCTTCCAGAGAGAGAGAGAGAGAGCGTTTGGCACGTTGGGAATTTGATTGACGACTCCAAACAAAACATCTTTTGGCTTTTCATTTGGACAGCTCGTCTGGAGCCAGTCAAGAGCATGAGGCTGTTTTCTCTCACCACTGTTTGATTTGTCTTTCCCTCATACGCCATTGAGAACATTTTCCTTGTTCGTTTGCTCCCCGGTTGCCCGTTGGCATGCTTTTAGTCGAAGCAGAACATATAGTGCAGACGGAGGGCATTGTTCATCGTTGCTCAGTTTTTTGGGGGATTTTTTGGCATCGGCGATAAGTTGGATTTCATTGTTCTCTTTCCATATTCCGTATTCAAAAGAGTTGGACTGTTCTGCCCTCAGTCGGCTGATCCTGTGATAGAGAAACTTTACAATATGTTTCCATCTGGCAAACACAGACACCAAGTATTTGGACTGTGATTGTGATTCGTCAGATCAAGTGCCTGGAGTGGATTTTATGTGATATTTGGTTATATAATGCCACAACTTTCATATTTATTTTGGCTCAAGTGTCCATCCGCTCTTTAGGAATGTATTGTATTCTCTAATACAGGTCAAAAGTTTGAAACATTTCAGTTTCCCTTCTTATGTTAAGTGAATGAACATTGTAAGCTCTTTACTACAATATTTCGTCAGCTGGTTGTTGCTCTCGTCTTGTGTAGTGATGTCGATTTGTGAGCAAATCATTCTTTTGAATCGATTCTTTTCAAGCCGTTTCACTTTTCAGCGAATAGGATCATTTAAAAAATCCGTATCCAATGGCTGGAAAGGTCGTAGTAATTCATCGGTCAAAAAGTGCAGAAACTCTTCTAAACGCAAGCACTAAATTTGATTCACAGCTTTTGATGACTCGAAATCAATTTTGAAGCTAATCTGAACGCTGATATGAGGTGCTGAACTCAATCAATGAATTTCCTTCTGCGTCCTCTTTTTGTCATTTAGGTGTTTGCCAGAAAGACGTGGCCCAACTAGATTAATATTGAAAGGTCACGGCTCCGTGCTCTTTAATAAATGATTGGTTGATGGATTTGACACAACCCAATCAATGACTGTGTCTCCATCACGTTTTAAAGCACATGGGCAGACCAGCGGCTGTCGGATCTCGGCATTGCAGGGCAAACAACTCAGCTGTTGCGTTGTTTAGTTATGGTAATGTCTCCATTTCTGTTTTCAGACTTTAGAAAAGGGAAATGGATTCGTTGCCTCTCTCTGTGCTATATTTATGAGAATGAGAGAGCCTTTGAGAGAAGATTTACTGGTCCAGTCAAGTCGCAATGTCATAGTGCTTTTACTCAGCAAAAATTCCCCGTCTGGTAACGCGTGCTGTATTTATCAGTAAGCCGTGCTCTAGCGGTGTAGGTGACAGTGATGTATGTCCTGCATGATGGATGGCTTGTGTGCCTGTATGCATGTCCATTAGTTGAGTTGTTACTGTAGTATTTTGCTGTTTGTCAGCGTTAGTCACATTCATACATCTGGCGTATCAGCAGCCGGCTGTAAAAGCTTTTGGGCAGTTCTGGGGAACTTTAGACTTACTGTTTCTTGCTAAAAGCCTGCAATTACTTTAATTTATGGTTGTTTTCGGTTATTAATATTTCGTTGGTTGGCCAAAAACCGTGTCCGGACATGTTTCATTGTGTTATCAGGAAAAAAAGGAAAGGCACAGCTACGAAATATGCTTCTAAAATATTTAAAACATTTTTTAATAACATTTGAATAAAAGTTGAAGATGTCAATTTTGCTAGGCCTGACATAAATTTTGGCAACTAGTGTGTGTTAAAATGTAATTAACATTAGTGTAATAGTTTACACTGATGTAACCTGAAACTGCGAAACAGTGTTTTTACATAGATTTTTTTTATGATTTTGAACCCAGCGTGTGGGTTCAATTGATTATTGATTATTGTCACGTAATTTTGTTCTTAAATTATAGAATGCACATAAAGATTTCCAAATTTAATATTTCATTCATTAAGATTCATTGTTTTTCTTTTTTTTGTGCATTTAAAAAAATCAAAATCACAGTAAAAAATTATGAAATATTATTACTGTTTTAAAAAACTGTTTTCTATTTTAATATATTTTAAACTATATTTTCTGTGGGAAATAATTTGTTCAAAATAGAATGTTCTTGTTACGTTGTAAACGTCTTATCTGTCACTTTTGATCAATTTAATGTGTCCGTGCTTTTGTTTTTTTTAAATGTACTGACCCCAAACTTCTGAACTTCTGAACTAAATACACCAACAATTATTTAATTATAAATTAAATGTATTGCTTTTTATTCAATCTTTTTACATACTACTTTTCATCCAAATCTAATTAAAAGTCCAGTAAAATTAGGTTGGTTTTAGGTTAGTTTTCAGTAATAATAAAATAATCCATGTATTTAGTATGAATAACAGATTGCATACAATGAGTCCGTTTCGCCAAAAGTAACATTCTGTCTGTGCTCTCCTGTCACTAGACAACACAGCCGGCATCAGGACGCAGCGGTCTGGATTCAACCGTCAGGAGCAGAACGTGTACCTGTTGCCCATTCTGGTGGTGGACAGCGGCCCTCCGGCCCTCAGCAGCACGGGAACGCTCACCATCCACGTGTGCGGATGTGACACGGACGGAGCCATTCAGTCCTGCAACGCCACGGCCTACGTCATTTCCGCCGCGCTCAGCCCCGGAGCTCTCATTGCGCTGCTGGTGTGCATCCTCATTCTCATAGGTAACACCTTTTACTTCAGGAACTTAATGTCAGTGAGAACACAATTCAGTGCATCCCTCCGTTAGAGGGTCTACTTGAGTTAGTTAGTAGTGTATTGAAACAAAAGCAATTTTTTTTTGAAAATAGAATGTTCTTGTTACAAAGTAAACGTCTTAACTGTCACTTTTGATCAATTTAATGTGTCATAATCTCACGATTATGATAAGGGGCGGGACATTTCTCCAAACAGACTCGAAGCACTTGACCAATCACAACACACCGATCCAGCCGACCAATCAGAGAGCAGTGTGCTTTTCAGTAGGAGGGTCTTCATAGAGACAGGAACTAAACAGAGCGTTTCTGACAGACTGGGAAGAGACGAGCTACAACTATGGAGAATATGTGAAAAATAGACTTTGTAAAAGGGCATAATATGACCTCTCTGACTACAAATGTGAAATGCATGATTCAGGAAGCCAAGCAGGCAGGAAGCTTAAGTGTGGTGCAAATTGTTAGGACTATTTTTCTAGGTGGACGAACTTGTTTGTTGAATGTAAACAGTGTGTCATAGATAGGTGCATCGCATCCTCACACGGATACCACACAGAAGTAACCATTTTAATTTCTCTATTATTATTTTATTTTGCATGTTACACAATGAAATACTTTGACAGTTGAAAAGTGATTCTTCCATTCCAGTCTCATGCTGTAAGCAGGTAATATTGTGTTATGGTTATAGCTTTGAAACAGTCTGGCAGATTTAACAGCATATTGAGTACCAACATCATGGGCTTGAACCCTAGTGAACAAATGAACTAGTGACATTCAGAGCTTTAATTCACTGTTAGCTTTGGATAAAACCATTTGCCAAAAGAAGAAATAATGAAAATGTAATGAATGTGTTTCTCATGATCTTAAAAACATTTTAAGTCGATGTTTGATTGTATTAAATTAATATTTATTTACAATCATGGTAATAATACTCATTAATTAATTCAATTATTATATAATTTTATGATTATTCTAGACTACTAATTCTAAAATCAGGGAGAAGATGTATGAAACATGAGGAGCTGCATTCAAACATTTGTCTGGATGTTTTAAAACGTTTATTCACAGTTCTCGTCAGATGGCCATCCATTGATTTCCATTCTGTTTCTCATTCATTCGTACACACTCTGGCAATTATTATTTGTGGTATGCTGTCCATAGATATTAAGTGGTGAATATCCCAGAAGATTTCTTCAGCCTTTATATACAGTATGCATTGCATGTGTGTGTTATTGATGTGAATGAGTCATTTCACCTTTAACAAAACACAGATCACCAGGTTACAGATGGATCTCGAAGATGCAAGTGCATCCACTTGAGAATGCGTTTGAACATTAACATCTACATTTATGGAGCAATTAATAAAACCTTTCATCAGAAGTGTGCATTGACACCAGCATTGACTACACAAGCAAGCAAGTGCTGGTTATTTGTGCTGCCTGTACACGCACACACACACACACACACACACACACACACACACACACACACACGTTTACCTCCATGACCGCTGTAACTCTTTTAATGGTCCATCATCATTCTTTAAAACCTTGTTCGTTGGTTCAAATGCAGCAGGAGGCAAAAAACAAAACTAGAATGTCATGAAAGCCGATCAATATTTCATTCAGCATCCACTGCCCACTGACTGCAGTTGCTCATCCTCTATCAGGCCGAGTATGAAAGCTTTTGTTCACGCAGAGCTAACACGCACACACACACACACACACACACACACACACACACACAGAATATACGCCTCGTGAATGACATCCAGCCTCTCTAGCGGAGGATGGGTGAGTTAAGGGAAGCTTGGGACGGATGCAGCCCTCGCTGGCAAAAAGAGCAGCATCAGCACCGCTGTCCCCGTGGATCGCTGAGCGCTTTAAATAGAGCAGCCTTTCCAGACATCCGCGGCACTCCGGTTCCCATGTAGAAGAGCCGTTGAACTGCGGTTCTGTTGTCATCACTGAAAGTTTTATGACTTTCTTCTGGCCTCACTATATCTGTCTTTATCTCTCTCCTCTCCTCTCCACTTAGAGCTTTTCCCATCCCTCTTTTTCTCTCTCTCTGTCCTCTGCAGTCGCTCATCATGGGAAAGTATGTGAATTGTTCTCAGTAGCTGAGCAGTTTTTTTTTCTCCCTGTTGCTCATCTTTCCTGCGGTAAATCATTTATAAGTCGTGTGCGGGTCATCAGACGCACATCCTTTGTTTAATTAGCCGTGTTTGCTCAGTCAAGCATCACTTTCATTATTGCTCATACTTTAGAGCTTTTTGACTAAAGTCTTTCGAAGCATTGTTTGTTTTTTCTTCTCTATCCACTCCAAATAAGTAAATACATTTTTATTTTTGTGAATAAAATAACATTTTAATCATTCAAGCATCAACTTTAGATAGTATTACAACTGTAACTAAAACCATAAAAAACATTTTCATTACTTGAAATTAGATAAACATCAACAGAAACAAAATAAACTATAAATCAAATAAATCTATATTCAAATCTATAGACAAATATATCTATTCAAAATAGATATTACTATAATATTACATATCTAAAAGATAGTGCATGCATATCAAAGTGGTTACATGTCTAAACTGAACGGTTGGGGCTTGCTGAAAGGTTGCCAAAAAAGTAGGGGGAATGTCAAATGTTTGGGCGGGTGTTAAAAGGTAGGGGGCATGTTGAACAGTTGGGGGCATGCTGAAGAGTAGGGCTATGCCAAAAAGAGTCTGGGTCATGTCGGCGCCAATAGTTTTGTGGGCACTGTGCCGACACACAGCGCAGTTACGCTTCGGGCATCCCAAGTACGTGTTCCGACTCATGGATCTTTCCCAATCCCAATTCTCTCTCTCTCTCTCTCTCTCTTTCCCTTCATCCCCCTCTCTCAACTTTGCTTCCTGTCAAATAACTGTCCTGACACAATAAATGCAAAAATAAACCTTTAAAATAAAATGCCAAGATTGGTGGCATGCTGAAAGTTAGGGTGTGTGAGGAATGGTTGGGGGCGTGCTGAAAGTTAGGGAATGTGGTATAAGATTGGGGGCGTGGTGAAAGATTGGAGGCGTGGTGAAAGATTGGGGGCGTGGTGAAAGATTGATGGCGTGGTGAAAGATTGGAGGCGTGGTGAAAGATTGGTGGCGTGGTGAAAGACTAGGGGCGTAGTGAAAGATTGGGGGCGTGGTGAAAGATTGGGGGCGTGGTGAAAGATTGGGGGCGTGGTGAAATATTGGGGACGTGGTGAAAGATTGGGGGCGTGCTGAAAGATTGGGGGCGTGGTGAAAGATTGGGGGCGTGGTGAAAGATTGGCGTGGTGAAAGATTGGAGGCGTGGTGAAAGATTGGAGGCGTGGTGAAAGATTGGTGGCGTGGTGAAAGATTGGTGGCGTGGTGAAAGATTAGGGGCGTAGTGAAAGATTGGGGGCGTGGTGAAAGATTGGGGGCGTGGAGAAAGATTGGGGGCGTGGTGAAAGATTGGAGGCGTGGTGAAAGATTGGGGGCGTGGTGAAAGATTGGGGGCGTGCTGAAAGGTTGGAGGCGTGGTGAAAGATTGGGGGCGTGGTGAAAGATTGGGGGCGTGGAGAAAGATTGGGGGCGTGGAGAAAGATTGGGGGCGTGGTGAAAGATTGGAGGCGTGGTGAAAGATTGGGGGCGTGGTGAAAGATTGGGGGCGTGGTGAAATATTGGGGACGTGGTGAAAGATTGGGGGCGTGCTGAAAGATTGGGGGCGTGGTGAAAGATTGGGGGCGTAGTGAATGATTGGGGGCGTGGAGAAAGATTGGGGGCGTGGAGAAAGATTGGGGGCGTGGTGAAAGATTGGAGGCGTGGTGAAAGATTGGGGGCGTGCTGAAAGGTTGGAGGCGTGGTGAAAGATTGGGGGCGTGGTGAAAGATTGGGGGCGTGGAGAAAGATTGGGGGCGTGGTGAAAGATTGGAGGCGTGGTGAAAGGTTGGAGGCGTGGTGAAAGATTGGGGGCGTGGTGAAAGATTGGGGGCGTAGTGAAAGATTGGGGGCGTGGTGAAAGATTGGGGGCGTGCTGAAAGGTTGGAGGCGTGGTGAAAGATTGGGGGCGTGGTGAAAGATTGGGGGCGTAGTGAAAGATTGGGGACGTGGTGAAAGATTGGGGGCGTGGTGAAAGGTTGGAGGCGTGGTGAAAGATTGGGGGCGTGGTGAAAGGTTGGGGGCGTGGTGAAAGATTGGGGGCGTGGTGAAAGATTGGGGTGTGGTGAAAGGTTGTGGGCGTGGTGAAAGATTGGGGGCGTGGTGAAAGATTGGGGCGTGGTGAAAGATTGGGGGCGTGGTGAAAGGCAGGGGAACTGTGTTTTGAACTGTATTGTGTTGTCGATCACAGACTTGAGAGTGCAAAAAAGTAAGAACGGACCTAGAAAGCAGCTAGAACATCTGAACAGCTGCTTAGCAACGAGGTAAAACACCTTAGTGATCAGAAAGCAATGCCAAGCATCTACTCACAACAATCGAGCATTATGGTGATGAGTTTATGCATGGATAAATACCACTCAGCAGCAAAGTATGTAGTTCTGGGAAGAAGGAGGCGGGAACTGGCAAACATTCAATAACTTTAATTATTCTAAAATAAACAAACACGAAAAGAAAGTAAAAGCGGTAGCCCCTCATGGACAACTGCCACCCACACATAAACATAATCACACATCCAGCCCTGGTCCTCTCTATTCCTCCACTGTCGTTTCTCCTCCTTTTATGCTTTCGTAGCTCCTCCATGAGATACGAGGCCGTTCACGGCTCTCAGCCTTGTCCTGTTTGCCACACACTCATTGTCTCATCAACTTGTCATTAGTTTTATTGTATGAGTGAAGCACCTCAAAATTGATCTCTAATTAATAATTCAATTTAAATGTCATCCCGAAGGACATGATCCTCTTCTGAAATAAACATCAATTAAATCTGAAGCAACACCGTAAAGCTGAGAGTCAAAAACATATGAAAGTTTAATGCTAGTTGTTTGAAATCTTAGATGTTTGAAAGCACAATTTCAGGCTTCTGATTGATCTATATTCAATTTGTAGTCTTGTTTTTATAACTTTTCTCTTTGTATTCAATTGAATTTATTGAATCAAACGTGTTTTGGGTTTGTGATTTAAGAGACTCTATTCTAATGTAATCTAGTTTAATCTAGACCAATATTTTCTAGTCTAGTCTAAGTGTAATCAGACGTTTCAGCAGAATGTCTCCTCCTTGGCGTTGAGTGCACAGATCGGTTAGATATCATGGCGTTGAAGGGACTAGGGTGTCCCTCCTGATCACATCCTTCCTTAGAAGCCGCACCGTTGCTATTAGATCAAATTGTGGCATGATAAGGAGGGAATGAAAACAAATTTCTGCCTAATTACCTTCAAACAAACAACCCTTCCATCAGTTCATTCTGAGGGAGACGTGATAAATCCATTTGGGCGCAGCAAGGCATCTGCACACATCCGTCCCAATTACGGCCCATCTGCCATGATGGGAGTCCTGGCCACCCGCCGCCCAAGGGTAAATTAGCCGTCTTGTCAGGTCCGCTTATCCGAACATCTGCACAGCAAGGAGTCACAACATGTTTCACAAGGGCAGGTACATAATGCGGTTCTTCACCCCATACCTTCAGTACGACTGTCGATAATGTATAGGATGCAACGAGGGTCTGGATTTGTGGCTCATTCCAGATGGAGAAAGTGTGGTGTGCTGTTGGGGGAAAAAAGGTGTTGCAACCTTTTAGTGATTCAATTCTTCCTAATTCTAAACCAGCCTATGTAATCGATGCATGTAATCCCCTAATGTGTCTAAAGACCAGTCTGTATGCATGCATCTCATGTCGTATTCGCAGGAATTACCACTTTAATGCTGAGCGTCATTTAGCATGCATCATGCACTGCAAATGCAGTCCGTGAAACTCAATTCACTTTACCTGGCTCGCAGCCATTTAGAGTCCTTGATCATGCCGGGAATCGAAGAATAACATGAAGGGAGAGCTTGGTCAAAGACTTAGCTCTCCAAGGCTTATGGGAAAATACTGAATCAAAGAGCCAGGGCACTGCCGTGAGGAGTCGCTCCGTCTGCGCCATTATTCACTCAATGTTTTTGGCCATTTGTTGGTCCGTAAACAATTGCAGACCGGCCTATTGTGTGTCAGTTACACAGATTAATATGCCTGCCATCTTTTCTCATCCGAACATGTTTAGGGCAGATAAACACTGACACAAAGTGCTTGCTGAAAGAAATAAACAGTAGTAAATAATATTAATTCTTCTCCCCGTTTTGTCCTGTGAAATGTGGAAGGGAATTTATGAAACTCAAGGTGTGGGCTATGGCTCGTGAGTTGGAAATTGCCGTATCAGATTTATTTGTCATTCCCCGAAAGGGACCGAGTGTGTTGTTCATTTTCTGCCTTGTTTGTATGCCGCTTTGTCAGTTTTCATATGGTTGGAGCCGCTTGCAAAGCTCTGCATTAGACGGATGGTTCATGGCGAGCAAAATTAGCTTCAACTACACAGCTAGAGCCTTCATAATGCACTCACACTTTAATACACTTGTGTGTACCGTTCTACTAGGAAAGCCATCCATAAAGCAAGCTTCTTAGTGCACAGTCTGCACTCTAAATATATATATGTATTAACATCCATCCATCCATCATCATCCATCGTTCTTTGTTTTGTGTTTTTCTGCATTTGTGTAAATGCCTTGGTTCAAAATACACACTTTGTTTTCACATAAAGTAAAGGAGTAAGGGTAATTTACTGATCTGACTCATGATTTTCATTCGCAGAGACTTGAGAATGGATTCTTTTGCATTTGAGCAATCATCCTAACAACCACATGGCAAAACCCAGGTTTAATGGCAGGGTTTTCTTTTTTCTTTCTTTAGCTTTATAAAGGAAATTTATGTTTAAGGAAAGTGAGGTTAGTTCAAAAATTTTTACGGTAACACTTCAGATTACATATTCCTAAATATATACTGTTTATTGACAGTATGTAAGGTAGTTGTTGAAGTGGTTATCTTTTGTAGTGGTTAAGTGATGTAGAATAAAGCAATAATATATGCTGTAGAAGTACAAATAAACAGCCAATATGTTAATAATTTTTTACCCTCGGTCATGTCTGTCTGTGTCTTTGTCACTTCCTGTCTGTTGGGTCTTCTTTGTCACTTAATAAGGTCATGGTTTCACTTCCTGTCAGTAAGGTCATGGTCTCACTTCCTGTTGTCACTTCCTGTCAGTAAGGTCATGGTTTCACTTCCTGTCTATCGTGTCAGCACTTCCTGTTCACTTCTGGGCCCTTCTAATTCCTTCCTCACCTTTCTAGTATTAATTACCTCGTCAGTGTCTCCAGGTGTTTCCCATGTCTTTTTTTATGAATACTCTCTTGTGTTTCCTACTCTTGATTCGATGTTGATCCTGTAACGTTACGTTCTCTGTGTCGCAGTGTTCCGTGTGTGTGGATGCCGGTTCCTTGTTCCCCGTCTCCTCGTTCTCCTTGAGCTTCCAAGTTTCAGGTTTTGCACAACTAATGCCGCTTTTGTTTGACATTTAAAGTGTTTTGGTTTTCGTGTTTATTCTGAATAAAGTGAGTGTCGCATTGTATCCTGTTCTCTCCTTGTGATTCCTCGCTCCGCATCGCACACGTGCTTTAGTGTGACAATAATATGCATTCTAATAAGTAACTGGTTAATAGTGAATAATGTTCCCTGATGTTCCCATTAGTTTAGTGTCCAATTCTCACTATTAACTATTTGCTTATTAACATGCATATTACTAGGATATTGTCTGTTTATTAGTTCTTATAAAGCACATATTAATGCCTCATTCTGCATGACATTATTATACATTTCTAATTCTATCCAACACCTAAACTTAATATTAGTAAGCATTATTTGGGAGTTTATTGGGGCAAAATGCATAGTTAATAGTGAACATTGAACCCTAATTTAAAGTGTGACTGAAAAATAAGTCTTGGGTTAATTAAAGCAAGAGCTTCTCTAACTCTAGAACATTTTAAAGGGACATTAAAGCCTGCATCGAAATGCATGTAAATCTGAGAATTGTTCTCTTGAAATGGATGATTTTTTGAACGCTTTTAAGTACTTTGTTGCAGTTTTTTTACTATCTCATAAATGTTGGTCTGAGAGCTTTCATCCTTGTCATTCGTCCTCAAAAGGAAAGATGAAAGAAATCCTTTCCGGACCCCAGACGTATCCCTCTCAAGATTAGAACGCCAGCCAAGACAATGGCTCTCTTATAACATTAATAATTATGTAAAATGGATAGCCTTTGATCAGACATGTGCCTCCAGAGAAAACATGCTTAATGAAATATTCAAATGATCACTTACTGAATGTGAACTTTGAGCCTCAGACATTACATTGAGCTTTTACGTCATGTTAGTTTGTATTGTTGCACCTAAAGTACCTTTGAAATCAAAATTTCAAGAACTTTTAGGCAACGGGACTTATAAGCTAAATGCTATTCGAGTGTATTAGTACAGCATACTTAAGCAATGAAAATGCATGTTTACTTGTTATATATTGTGAGCTGTGTGATGGAGAGCCAAAAGATGACAGCAGATTTAATTAAATGTCGATGTATTGTCCGGTAGAAAGCAGACAACAAAATTGAACACGGTCCGCGCTTCATTCCACATCATCATAAAACACGGTGATGTTGTGAACACGACACTGCATTAAAACTATAGCCCAACACAGTGCACACAAACTAGCTGACTTAGTAATAAACATAAATGAATATGCAAACTTAAAAATGAAATACAAATGGCACTTTTACATTTAAGTGTTAGAAAACCTATTTTCTGCTATGTTTGCTATGTAGTTGCTAGGGCATTCTGGGTGGTTGCTAGGTGGTGTCTGTTAGTGTCTGAACTGAAAAGCGACTGTGATATTCTGATCTCCGTTGGACCAGACAATCATAAATCTGATTGCTTAGAAAAGTAACAGCATGATTTGAGGTATACATCGTGTTTACCTCTACTCATGTATTCCGGTATACATACTTTCCCGCAGCTCTAACAGTAGAGCGTGGCGCTTGCAACGTCAAAGTCATGGGTTCGAGGAAATCCCAGGGAAAGCAAGAACTGATTAAAATGTCAATGTGTTTCTTGAATGCAATGCAACTCACTTTGGGTAAAAGCGTCTGATAAATGCATGAATGTACATCATTTCCATAGTGCAAGCGTTGTGGGTGAATGAAGTCTAATATCTTGGGTTTTGGGTTTGTGCATGTAAGCTACTTTTAAGCAGTCAATCTCAAAACCTCCACAAGCGTAGTAACCTACATTGCTAAATGTCTCCAGTTTTAGGCGGCTTAAAACAGATGCATGGATAGAATTAGGTCAGACATTTTTTTACTAACTAGATATCCACATTAAATACATCAATGTTTCCCAAATTGTAATTGGTTGGACTTTTCTATGACCTCAAAGAGCCTGTGAATGCAGCAGTGAGTTTTGCTGCCGGTTGTGTTTATTTAAACCACACTGACAGATGAATTATAAGAAAGACGCTATGCAATCACAAATGCAGACGCTAATTAACATAATTCAGCTCAGATTAAGGATTCATTGGTTTATTGCGAGGGATGCCGCTTTTGTTTTCCGACTCATTAATTTATTAAATGATCCATCTCAATTGTTTGCCTTTTCAGTTCATGTTTAATTCCTCATTCATATCTGCACTCCTCCTTGCGGCGAAGCTTTGTGAAAGTCTCATTTATTTCTAATCCTTTCTACACTTCTCTCAATCATGTATTGTTAGTAAATGAAGACATTGGGATGGCAGATATATCACTTAATAAACAGTCTCAAATCCTCATGAATAATGCAATCGATTGACCGCGTTTGAATGTTGTTGACCAATCCTGCCTTAGCAACTGTTGATGTGTGCAGGATATTAATCTGACAAGTTTTTGCTCCCCTCTAAAGAAGGAATACTGTGGCTAGGATACATTTTTCAATACTTAGGTCACTTTTTCAAACAAACTTTCATCTTCAGGTAATTTAATTTCACATTCAAAAGGCACTAAAACCACCAAAATGCCTCATTTATAACTCAAATCAACTCATTCTTCCAGAACACTAGCAAAGGTTGTCATCCAACAAACACGCTTTGTCACTCATAAAACCAAACCTAAAAAACACTAACAACAGGCGGAATTATGTTTTCTTTTGTAAAATGTTCTTTATAAAACAAGACTCTCTATTATTTAGAATTCACTCTTCAAAGATGGAAATATTCAGCAAATTGTCTTGATAGTATTTCAGAATACAGTTCAATATGATATTACTGTGCAATCGTATCAAATTGTTGTCATTTTGTATTTATTATGTTAGGTTTTAAACTTAAAGTGGACCTATTATGCAAAATGTATTTATACCTGGTGTTCGAACGTAAGTGTGTATCGGCAGTGTGTGTACAAACCACCCTATAATCCTCATTAATCCCTATAAATCATAATCAGTGTTTCAAAATAAGCCATTAACAGTTTCTATGCAGTGTGTTGTCACATATGTGTGAATATTTTTGTTGTTGTTGACTTATTTTTGTTGTTGTTACTGTTAATGTAACCTGGTTGCACCTTGGGTCTGAGAGTTACAGAATTTCAACTCTCTGTATGTATGTGCAGTATATATTGCAGAATTGCAGAACTTTTTGACTATGACTGATATGCTTAGGCCCGCCCACGACTGCTGACAGACTCCGCCCTATTAGCATAGCCCCGCCCCTCAGCAAGCTGATGTCATGGACGTTGTCAGGGATGTTATCCCTTAAGGCAAAAGACCAAAGAACCCAGTACTGCGAGATGAAAAGTTTTAATTCTTGCAAGAATGCCGTTCAACACAGAGACATCAGAGAGCTGTCAGTGAGACGGCAGCTCCTTTTTATCTTATTGGCAAGCAGCTGAGTTTATGAAACTGTTACATTTTGTAACCGTACCCTTTAGAGAGAGAGAGAGAGAGAGAGAGAGAGAGAAACAGCCTTGCATACTATCACTATTTTATAACTAAATATCATGCAAGCTTATTCTCCTACTTAGTTAACATGTCCTCATTTGAACTAGCTTATATAACCCTATATTCGTGCTTTAGCACCCTACATTTGTTTCACCTTATACACACAGTTTATGTGTAATAAATACAGAAAAATTTCCATTACAGCTGAACATAGTTCACATGTTTATCTCCTCGCCAGAGCATTCAAGTAAGAAATATATCCTTATTAAAGCTACTAAAGTTATTCAGTCGAGAGTAGAAAGTGATTTTCTGTTTTCTTTTGTTTTTTGATTCATATTAACAGCACATATAGCAACAGGATCTGTATATAATACGCTGCTGTCACTTTAACACACAGATCTAATACACACATGTGGTTTCTTTTCACATTCACACACATAACTGACTATGTTTATGTGTTTTTGACAACCTTGAGTGTATCTGACAGTTTAAGAGCAATAAGACGTGAAAGAGAGATTAGTTTAATCCTCACGGGACGCTCTGTCTGACATCCAGCTTTCTGTGCATGGTGATGAAGAACTGACTGTGATAGAGATCATCAAATCCGAACAGATGTTTTAGTTTTTGGTGGAGTATGCGCGGCACGAGCTGTAAAGGCTCTGCCCTCTTCTGGAAAAGCAGCAGCTGTTGTCGCTTCTTTCGCCTTTGTGAAACATCACTCTTGAAGTCTTGGAGTTTTGATGCTAGAAGATAAACTTTATTACATTGAATAAAGCAGAACCACAACTGCTGGACCATCTTTTTATACAGATATCTCATAGCTCTCCACCAAGGTGAGGTCAATACATCTTATATAAAATTCTGCACCAATTTTGTTTATCACTTCTTCCTTCCACTTGTTAGTTGTGAAGCCTGTTTTGAAATGTGGAACGAAAGACCCAACCTATTAACATTAGAGGACCCTGCTCATCCTACAAATATTCTTTAATGGCAGAACGAGACACACAGTTTATCTTTTATCTAATGGCAGAGCGAGAGACTCAAACATATCCAAGCACATGCCATTCTCTTAAAGGCTTCTGCACAGACACACTCATACATGATTATAATAGTAGGATAAAATGTTCCCACAAATTGCTATATTATACTTAAATCGCTTATATTGATTAAATTATACTTAAATCATTTATACTGATTAATAAAAATCTTTCACAGAGCTCATTTGCATTTAAAGATACATGCACGAATAAAAGCAGTTTTTCCTTCCTCTCAAAAATGGACATTTACAACATGCTATAATAAATGATCTGAGCTGAAACTTCACAGACACTGGCACTTATATTACATCTCGTAAAAAGAGGCATAATTGCTCCCCTTTAAGTTGCAAATTGGCCCGTAGGTTCACCGAGGATTGGTGGTGAGATCTGCCATCTGAAAGATGTAGTTATTGTTTTGACACGAAATACATTCAATGATAAATGACCCACGGTTTAGCTCACATACACTGATATTGTGCTCACCGTGTGACGTTTTGAAAAAGAGACCTTAGTATTGAGAAATGGGTTGTAGTGATAAAAATTGTAATATCCAGTCACCACTTTATCAGTGCAATTTAGCGAAAATAACATTGTTCGCAGTTCATTCAGTCACCAAGAGAGGCGGAGCTTAGCAAAGTGTCAGTTCTAATAGAAACTGCTGTGAGATTAATTTGTGAAATGTTGCTCTTGTGATGCAGGAGTCAAAATGCTACTGAAAGGACACGTTTCTCATTCAAATTAAGATGTGGTTGGTAAGAAGTTCCCTAGATGCGATACGATGCCAGGTTGGTTTTGTTAATATCCTCTTCATGTTGTGGCGTGATCCACTGAGAGAAGTCGACTTCTGCTGTACGAGAAGCGGCTCAGTTGTTTACTAAAGAGTCAATTTGAGGTTAATGGATTTTCCTTTTCCTGTTTGAGACAATTTCATTTTCTAATAAGTAATTTTCTTGGAAGCTGTGATGGTTGACACATGTGTAGGCTTTGCATATTTTAAATAAACTCCATTAATATGTTATAATTTCTCACGAAAAGTGATGTTGAGGCACATGTTAACAAAGCTCACCTTCAACGTTATGTTTTTTTTAATGAGATTCAAAGGTTAATTTAGTTAGCTTTCCTCTCTGCTGTGGTCAACATTTGCATTGCGAGGTTAATCGGAACAATTTCCACAGTAAACGAGTTGAAGTGAACCCAAGTGCAGCTTTATTTACAAATAAATAAAACATCCCATTGGCATTATGCAAATATAACTTAACATGACCCTGAACTTTTCAGTGACAGCATATTAAATACACAAAGCTAGACAAGAGATGGTAACATGACGGCTATATATACACACAGAGTAATGATTTAACAAGACACACCTGAACACAATCAACCTATAAGAACGTGACTCATGAACCAAGGGAACCAATCAGCAAATTGCATGAGGCTAGGGAAGCACATGACGTGATCACATGACAAACAGGACACATAACTATGGCTTAACTTGACACAAACGACAAGAACATGAAACAAAGCTCACGTTCATGTGTTTTTGCTAACCATTTCATTTCCACAATGTATTTTTATTTAAGTCTCTTCTGCTCACCAAAGGCTGCATTTATTTGATCAAAAATACAGTAAACCTGAAATATTATTACAATTTAAAATAACTATTTTCCATGTGAAATATATAGTAAAGTGTAAATTATTCCTGTGATTAAAGCTGAATTTATTAGATGATAAATACAGTAAAACAGTGTAATATTATATCAGTGTAAAACAGCTGTTTTCTATGTGAATATATAGTAAAGTGTCATTTATTCCTGTGATTAAAGCTGAATTTATTAGATGATAAATACAGTAAAACAGTGTAATATTATATCAGTGTAAAACAGCTGTTTTCTATGTGAATATATAGTAAAGTGTAATTTATTCCTGTGATTAAAGTTGTATTTTCAGCATCATTACTCTAGTGTTTAGTGTCACATGATCCTTCACAAATCATTCTGATATGATGATAGCAACATTTATGATTATTACCAATGTTGAAAACATTGGATTCTTTGAGTAGATTTGAAATGTTATGTAAAATTGTACAATTTTTTACTCAATGCATCCTGTCTGAATAACAGTATTCATTTTAATTTTCCCAAACCTTTGAATACTAACGTATATATATATATATATATATATATATATACATATATACACAAGTATTCAAAGGTTTGGGAAAGGTTTATATATATATATAATCAACTACTCCTGTAGTTCTTCCTTATTACTTCTGAAAGTTCACAATGTTTTCAAAGGTCGATTTCAACTAATTCTCTTTTTCAGCGTTCATAGGTCAAGAAACTTTTATATTTCCAAAGATCAAGGAAAATGTGATAACATTCCCTCTAACACCAAGTCTACATCTGTTGGATAAAGTGTCTCTCTTGTTTGTTTCTCATTGTTCCTTTAGTCCTGGTGCTGCTGATCTTGACCCTGAAACGTCACAGGAAGGGTCAGCGCATGTCCGAAGACGAGGAGGACATGCGTGACAACGTCATCAAGTACAACGACGAGGGCGGTGGAGAGCAAGACACCCAAGCCTACGACATGAGCGCCCTGCGCAGCCTCTACGACTTCCCAGAGGTCAAGAGCTCGGATTCCGGCCCGGACCTGCGCTCCGTCCCACAGTGGATCCAAAACAGAGTGGTAGGAGACGGCGGGCCGGCCGACTTCTCGGTTTTCAAAGGCTACATACGCAAGAAGGTCGAGCAGGCGGACGCGGACATATCGGTGCCGCCTTACGACTCGTTCCAGACTTATGCTTTCGAGGGCAGCAGCTCGCCGGCTCTCTCTCTAAGCTCCATCCGTACGTTGTCCACCACCTCGGAGCAGGACTTTTCGTACCTCAGCGATTGGGGACCGCGCTTCAGGCAGCTGGCTGGCTACTACGCCCCGGCCCAAGCTGAAGAAGAGGGGTCCTAGCACCAATCTCTTCCCTGACCCGCTCTTAAAGGCCCTTCCGTCCCGGTCCTGGAGTCGTTTTCCTCCCTGCCGCATTTGCCCACAGTTCCGCAGTGACTTTTTCGGGTCCCAGTCAGTCCGGAGAGTTTTAATGTCACCCGTTACACTTTGCAAAGTGACTTCTTGTCTTGTAGAAAAGTTCAGGACTAATATTGAAGGAGGAGAGCATTAGGTCGTTTTCTGGGCAAAGCTCCAACATCTTCTCACCTGTCAGCGAGAGCAAGAAAAAGCAGGGCCGTGCCATGTGCACTACACAAAACTCTCTTTGTTTCCGTTTGTTTTTTCTTTAACTCACTGGGATCTGGACGAAGACAATGGAAATGTCTTTACATACAAAAAAACCTTACATTAATATGTATTTATTTAAAGATAAATGAACAAACAAAAAAAGTCAAACAATATTTATGTATTTATTGCTTTCTATTTATTTATTTATTCATCCTGGCAATGGACTGAATTACAAAAAATTCACATAATTTTTGTCAGGATGACTGAGAAAGACTGAATATCCTGTGGGTAAAAAAACAAGGTTGACTGAAAAGAAAACCCGAGTTGGGGTGGGATGGTTGAAGGCAAACTATCAGTGACAGTAAATCAGTCTTGAAAATATTTGTATTTATTTTTTAGAGACTCCTTTTGTAAAATATGAACCGACTCTGGTGGAGAAATGTCACGGCTGTTGGGGTGAGTCTCACAAAAACATGTCCAGGTCACACTTCACCCCCAAATCAGGAGAATAAAATAAGAAAATACATTTTGCATGAAGATAATGAAGTCTGTTTTAAGGATGCAAGGTTTTGTGACATTGTGTTTATGGAAATTAGACACATTGTTCCTCCAAAATTACTGTATTTTTCACTTTACAGAGTTTTTGTATTTCTCATTATTCCCAATAAGAACCTTTGGACTGTAATATAGTTAAGTTACCGTAATTTTGAGAATTTGGGGAAAATGTGCTTCATTGTCATACAGATAATGTCACTATATTTAATAGGCTTCATTTACTTTCTACAAAATGTAATTTAATATTTCTTTCTTTTGATTCTGAAGTGAAATAACTCCTTGACAGGTTTCGTGAGCATTGGTTTTGTCTCGTCATACATTTTGTGTGTTGTGTTGCTTTTCAACTAATTATCCAGATCTCATGTTGTGGAAGTTGCATTGAATCTTTCCAGCGGAGGCAGAGTTTTCAAGGGGAATTTTGAAAGACAACATGGCAAAATACACAAGAAACAAAAGAGGCCATCTGACAGGTTCTTTATCAATTATTTCTTAGACATCCCAAGATGTACATGTTCATTGATGATTTGTGCGTGTGCCAACAAGACGTTTCCAGATTGCTTTCCTTGAGTGATTTGATTGGTTTTTAATCCTTCTGTGTTGGGTTGAGGCTCATGGCATCGAGACGGGGCGCAGCGTTTGTGCTTTTCCCCAAACCAGCACCCTTAAATGTCCACCCAAAAATGCAGATGTATGGCTAAAAATACAATTGAAATCATCAATAAATATTTACGGTTTTTCAAGATTGTTTGAATGGTGAGTTTTTGAGCCACAAAAGAGCGTATACTGTAAATGCCCAAAATAATTAATTGGTTTGAGTTAGGCAAACTTAAAATAAACCAATTAGTTCCTTCAAATTAACTTTTATGAGAATCTAGCACTAACACAAAAATGACACATTTTATGTAATCAGAATTGTTTTATGAACTTGTTTCTTTTAATTTAGATAAACTTTATTTTAATTGAAACCAGATTGTGACTTCTATTTCTCAGCATGCTTTGTCATGACACTTGAAATGGAGAGTAAATGCTAAATTTAATTGTTTAAGTTTTGTGAAAGATTAATGCGAAGGGGGAGATTTGCTTGTGTTTAATGTTTAAGAGTTTCTGTTTTCATCTTGAGTGAAGCATGAGCTTGGTTTGAGAACCGATATAAACGTTAAATCTTCTATATTACTATTGCAATTGCTATGCTATGCTAATGTAATCAAAGCATTGTGTTACCAATTAGCAAGTTAGCATACACTGAATTGCCCACCAATAATTAAATCTAGTTAAAGCTTTTTAACATTTAAAGTTTCCACTACTAAAAACATTTAAGTTTGGTTTAAATGACAATTTTAGTTATGTGTTAATTAGCTTTCTCAATTATTTCAAGTTAAGAGCAATAAAAATAAAAATCTGTCGGCTTATTTAAAAAGTTCGGATTACTTAAACTTATAATTTCTTCACTTAAAAATTGTGATATAACTGATTACATGAAGTTGAAGAACTATTTTTGGGCTTTTATAATTTTTCAAAGGTATATCTCAATACCTTTGTTTCTAATTTGTTCCTGAATTTCTTTGGATCTCTGCATTATTTTAGTTTTTAAAGATCTTCTGGTTTACTTCACTTTGCCAGGCAGGTCCTATTTAAGTGATTTCTTGATTGAGAACAGGTGTGACAGTATTCAGGTTTGGGTGTGGCTAGAACAATTGAACTCAGGTCTGATAAACAAAAGGTTAGGTTACGTTTTAACAGGAGGAAATCACACCACTGTGTGTAATGAAATTATTTAGTTTTTAAATTTCAATTTGTATAAAAGTAACACAACACAAGCGCAACACAAGAAATTCTACTTCGATGTACAAATAATTTAAATAATGTATTTGTTCTGCTTTTCAGTAATGAGAATATAGGGAGAAAATGATTGGGAGAAAAAAATTATCGATTTGGAAAAGAAATATGACCCGGATGAGGTTTTGTAAGGACGGGCAGCTTAAACCGATGGCGATGTTGAATACAGGGAGGTCTCTTTAACACACACTGCAGCAGCAGATGTTCTCATTTTACTTGAGCTTGCTTTTGCTTTCAGACGCGAGTGCATTTGATGGATGAGCTCTTATGGCAGTGTATAAACCTACAAATGTCTGCGACCACCCAGAGCAAGTCTAGACAGACGTTTTAAAACAGTGTTTGCTCAGAATCAAAATAGTTCAAACACAGATAGTGATGACATCAAAACAGCCCACAATTATAGAAAGAGCACAAGGCTAATGCAGGCTGAAGATGGAATCGTACCGTAGATGATTCATCCAATCTTCTCATGTTTTATTAAAAGGTAACAGGGAAATGACAGAATGGAATTACGTGTTCTTTGACCCTGATCTTCATTGACAGTCGTCCATGCGGGATCATTACGCTGTTAAAGGAATGCCGAAGCCCCAGAGCTATAATGAAATCCTCATCAAGCAAATGTCATGGCGATGCAGCCGCTGACTAATGCAATGACAGATGCGCAAAAGAACAAGAATGTGTATCGCTCGGAGGCAGTGTGTGTGTGTGTGTGTGTGTGTGTGTGTGTGTGTGTGTGTGTGTGTGTGTGTGTGTGTGTGTGTGTGTGTGTGTGTGTGTGTGTGTGTGTGTGTGTGTGTGTGTGTGTGTGTGTGTGTGATTTTGCCCCTGTTTTGTCCTTGTTTTTCATTTAAAAGTGCACAGACTCATTCCCTGGAGAATATTCCAACATTCCAAGTACAGTATATGATCACGTTTTGAATGAATGAACTTGATGATAATTTGATGCAGTCATTGTAATATCAATTTGGCGATAATCATTTTCATTGTGTGGCTAATATTTTATATTTGTGTTATCCTATTTACTGTATATACTAATATAGGATTTATTAATATTGGTTGTTCAACATTCATTTAAATTCATTTTAATATTAATTTCGTTTAAATTCATTTGAATACATACAAAATTAAACTTACTGGTAACAATTTCAAATAAGGTTTTATTTGTTACACAGTTATTTTATTTTTTATTTTATTTTAATATATATTTTGAATTACCTTTCATTTTTTATGTGTTAACTATAATGTTAATTTTAGTTTATTTTTTGGTAATTTTATTATTTTTTCTAATATTGCTATTTAAGTTTATTTATTTGATTTCAGTTTTCATTTATTTCCAGTTAATAATTTTAGCACTTTAACCTGAACTTATTTTGTTCATTTTATTGCAACTTAAAGCATAATTTCTAATGTTCATTTCATTTCAACTAATGTTTATATTTTATTTTATTGCTGCTTAAATTCAGTCAAGATACTTAATTTTAATGGCTTTAGTTTAAAGTTGATAACCCTGATTTGTTAACATTAGTTCATGTCAATCAGGGTCACAATAAATAGAAAATGCAGCATTAATTAATTTCAACATTTACTAATACATATTTAAGTTATATCTGTTAGCATTAGTTAATGCACTGTGACTGAACATGAACAATGAACAACTAATTATCAAAGAATGAATAGAGGTTGTAAATAGCTGGCAATGACATTTCTAACCACCAAATTTGAATAGTTTTGATTTTTGATTTCCGAACAGCAAAACTCTTTTATATATTTGGTATTAACAGTATATACACTGTGCCAGACTGAACCCCATATAAAATCAATCAGACCGACTTCTATAATTGGTCGTGCATTGAGACACAAATAGAATCTCTCTGCAAATATTGACGGCAACGTGACGTGGCGACAGAGTAGGACATCACTCAGCCAGAATGATTGTCTGTGCAACAAACACTGCTATCTGTATTTCAGATCGAGAATACCAATATGATCTGGATTAGAAACCAGCGTTCTGCTTTCATCCTTCATGAGACAAGCTCTCAACGTTTGTTTACTCGATCAGGATTTGTTTGTGAACAATTATCAGCTTACGTATCCATTGCATCGCTCTGATAGAAGAGCGCAGGATTCTGTCTACATGGATAATCAACGTACGGTTGGACTTGAATCCGAAAGAGATGTAAGGTCTAAACTTACAAGCTCATTACTGTCCTTTAAAAGGTCTAAGATCTGATTGGATGAGCTGTGTTTAAAGATAGATTCAGTCACAAAAACAGTATTCCTCAAAAATGAATACAAGCAAGCTCATTTAATTATTGCAGGTTTGCATAATATTCTGGGTTAACAAGTGCACTCACTTTATTAACCAATGGCGTTATTTAAAAGATTTTAAATAAACCACATTTGTGTTTGTTTGAGCATTTCCTTCAGCCTGAGGCGTATTCATTTCCCCTTTGGTGTGAAAGAAAAATAAAAGACCAGCCTAGGTGACAAAAAGTAATGAAAAATCAACGTGCCATTATTTTCCATAAAAAGTAACGCAATTACCATTAAAAGTAGCTTTCCCCAACAATGGTCTTGAGTGACTTATTGCTTTAATATCATCCTATAATCAACTTTAGGGACATCGATAAGCTGTTAGTTGGTTCAAAAGTTGAAGTAGTTCACTCACCCTCAAGCACTGAAGTGTCGTCAGCATTCAGCGAGCATCCTCTGTGTTGACGGTCCACGCTGTCGTGACAATGCTCTGGACATTTCCAGCACTAATTAACTGTGGCCACATCCACTTTGCAGTTAGATGAAAGAACACCGCAGCCAATTTACACCCTTTCCAGACACAGCCGGACGCCTCACAGCGCAGGCATAGTGCACACTAATAAGGGCACAGAAGTTTGTGGCTCTTCAATTAACTCTACTTTTCACTGTCAATAATGGTGTAGCGTCGAATGGTTGGGTTTAATGTAGGACGAATGTAAGAGAAATGTTTCGGGTTCAAAACAAGTTCAATGCTTACAGTCAAATGACAGTCGGCCTGACAGTCAGCTCTCGTTTGATATTGCTGAAATATTTCATTATATTACCGTAAATGTTTTACTAGGGACGGATTATTTTCTAGGACTCTTAAAGTGTGAAATGAACATATTTTTTTCCTGTCATATTTTTCCTTGAAATGACTAGTGAAGGGCTTGAGACAAGCTGAATTTAAAATAGCATACTAATCATACTATTTACTTTCACTTTCACTTATATATATATACCATATCTCTACCATATATATATGGTAGAGATATGGTTCAGTAAGCATTAGTATGTCAGTATGTTATTTCAAATTGAGCCTGAGTGAGTTCAGTACTGATTGGCCAATGTCATGTCATGGGATGTCATGTGACTGATGCCAGATTAGTCACATGACATTTGTGGTGCAGGTGATTGGCTTAAAGAATTTTGTGGTTACGATCATTAATTAAACCTAATATAGAAAGAAAGAAAGAAAGAAAGAAAGAAAGAAAGAAAGAAAGAAAGAAAGAAAGAAAGAAAGAAAGAAAAAATGCATTACTTTAAATAAAATAAAATGTCACAATAACATACATTTATTAAGCTTAGTGTAAGCCTAAAAACACAAAGTAAAAAAAAAGACAAAAAACGATACGAGAAAATAGGCAAAAACGATCAAGCGAACCTTTATTAGTAACAGTTATCTGCTAATTTTACACATGCTAAATAGTAAAAACAATAGTGCATTCGCAGTGCATTATTGTTAACAAATTAGATTTTAATCATGTTTTGGTAAATAATAATTGATGAATGCTGTAGAAGTTTGTTTACTCTTAGAACAAAAACCTATAGACTCAATAAAAAAGTTAATTAAATTAAAAATATTAAATAGAAGTTAAAATAAAAGAAAATGGAAAATAGCTTTAAGAAAATTTGTGAACAATGTTAAAAAAAAAGTTTTAATCGAATAAAATGCTGAAATGCTATAATAGTGAAAACTATATAGTATCTAAAGTGAAGATTTGAATGGTTTTCATGTGCCAGTTGTTGTGGTGAATGGGATGCTAATGGATCTCTTTCTCCGGGTTTTACAAACCCGCTTCTGTCAAAGTGACAGTCTGTCAGATTGTGCGATAACGATGTGATTCCAAACGGAACAGAGGAGGAAGTACGACCGTATCTGCTGTAAGTAGTAATCTGCGATGGAAATGCATTTGCTGCATATTTGCATCCCTGCTGTGTGTGTGTAAAGTGTGTTATTTACATCACGCTGGGCTTATTTCATAGTTCATCATGTTTGCCAATGAGAGAGTTTCCAGGGAAAGCACAAGACATAAAAATCCAACTCTCAGTCGCTTCATTCCTGGAATGGCTTCAACAAAGACAAGACTCTGGGTCTAAACGTGTCTGTTTGCCGCAGCATCAGAAGCAAAGAGCCGGCTTTTATGAAGACAGAATGAAAAGAGACGGCACACGCGCTTCCCAATTCCTGTAGACTAGAGGAACTCAATAAAGCAGGACTGTCTGTGAAAGAGACACAGTACAAAAACACATAAGTTATGTATCTGTGGGATAAATTCATCATGAAATGCTGTTCCCAACTCATTTAACTTCAGTAATATGACAGATTTCTGGGTGAAAGAGGCTATTCAATCATGTAGATGCAGTGCAGGATTTGATTTTATCCATTAGGAATTGGATGAGGAAAAGACACATTATAAGACACATTACGGCATCAAAAATACAGTAAAAACTGTACCGTATTTTCCCGCATATAACCCGCAGACAATCCACACCCTCATATAACCCGCGGGTTTTGGGGTTTTGCGTAAAATCTTGTTGCCATATCCCGCACCCTTATATGACTCGCACCCATAGATTGATGAACTTTTTTGTGTGTGACGTCAATTATCCATAACTGTTTAGGCTCGGTAAACAGTGCTTGTGCACAAAATTCAAACAATAAGAAAACAAACAGAAGTCAGAATCAGAAGAAAAAGAAAGAGCAGTGTCTCCCGCTGTGCAGCAGCTCGTCCCTTAAGAAGCGATTCTACAGGTGTTGATCATCGGATGAGATGAGAAGAGCCCGCCCTCATGCAGCACAGCCAATCACGTCTTCCTGCATGATTGACAGGTCAGACAGCCTATCAGCACCAGATGTCAGAGTGACAGTACAAGCGCCAGAAACAACAACCCTCGCAAGGAAGAAAAACAGAAAGAAAATACCGCAAAAAAAAATCCTTAGGGACGTAACAAATATATTGAAATATTGTTACGTGTAAAAAATTAGTGATTTAGCCCGCACCCGTACATAACCCGCACCCCCCCTGCAGGGTTTGTAAGATCTGGTATAATCCGCGAGATATGTGCGGGAAAATACGGTAATATTTTAAAATTTACCTTCTATATACTGTATATATGTGTTATGAACCCAGTTTGGTTATTTGTTGTTGCAGGACAGAGTTAATTTTTTTTTCTATTATCCCGGACGAGCCCCCATTTTTCACGGCCAGCTCACAAGCCGCGACAAAGAAGGAGACACGTCGGATAATAGTAAAAATAAACAACATTTATTAAAGTAAGAAAATATTAATTAAGAGAAAGAAACATAACAAGCACAAAACAGACTCTTAAGTAAAAAATAACCAAAACAGCACAAGGAGAGAGCAGATCAGAGCGCAACACAGGACTAAGGGGAACCACCAGGTGCAAATCGTCAGCTCATCAAGACACAACTCTGTCCTGCAACACACAGAAACTCAAACAACTAAACTGGGTTCATAACACATGTGAACAAATGTAAGCTGAATTTTAAGCATTGCTACTCTTCAGTCTTCGGTATCACACTATCATTCACAAATCATTCTAATATGATAATTTTCTGAACATTTCTGATTATAATTGCTGCTTCATGTTTATTTGTGACATTATAATATCTTTACAAAGTTAATGCGTCCTTGCTGAATAAAGACAGTTTTCTTTAGGACAAAGTCATACTGACCCCAAACTTTTGATTTTAAAAGCTCTCGTAAGTTTACAAAAGTGCATTTATATAGAGTTAACAGCAAATGTGCATTACTTCAGATCCAAACTATGTATTTGTTGTGCACAGGTGTGAATTGTGATCTAAATATCTATCCCTTACACACACACACACACACACACACACACACACACACACACACGCACACACACACACACACGCACACACACACGCACACACACACACACACACACACAAGCTGCTATGATACACTATGTACACACACCTATTGTCCCACCAGTTTACCCACAATGACCCACTCTCAATGTAATCTGCTCTGTAAATGTTTACTGACAGATTGGAGATTTGTTTTACATCAAGGCCTTCCCTGTGATTTCCTCCTGCCACCGGGAATTCATGGAAAGCTGCGTCACACTTTTTCTGTCCAAAGGCCAGAAACCCGGTGGTGCGTCAGTGAAGGGTGTGAGTGATTTATACAATCTTTTACTCATGAAATGGCATTTTTAATATTCATGTATTAATAATTATAACACACAAGCACAAATATAGATGTACACATTGATAAAAAAGTTTGTAAAAAATGGTGAAATAAAACATACATACATATAATATATACAAATATATGTTGATTCATAATTAATTTAATTTTATCCACACACACACACATAAGGTTTATATCCTTATGTGTGTGTGTGTGTGTGTGTGTGTGTATATATTAAACTTCTTTAAATAATTTATATAAATATAATAGCTTTAAATAAATATATATGTATAAAATAGTTTAAATGAAATAATTAATTAACAAATAATAATATTTGAATAAATTATTTAATTTTTATTTTTCTGTATACACACACACACACACACACACACACACACACACACACACACACACACACACACACACACATATCATATATATATATATACACACATAAACACCCACACACACATGCAAATATATGCATATTCTATGCTACACTGTTTTTATGCCTCAACGTTTTCTATCAATTTTTTTATCCATGCCTGGCCTGTATTTGGATGCAGACAATGTCGTCACACAGACTCGGGTCAGCAGCGAAAGTTTAATTGTGAGAACGCCATAATTCAGTTGACGATGGACATAGTTTGATGATGGCAGAAGCAGAAAGTGTCCAGCCAGCACTCTGAAATTCAGGTTGCCATCCACAATGAACGCCCTCAAGATTTATTGTCAAATTAATGGAATTCCCCACACACCAAACCTCGGTGGGTGGAGGGACATAAGCACATCTGTGGCTGGAAGTGCAGACGCTGCAAAATCATAAAACTAAATGTTTCATGGCCAACAGAGACATGTGTACATTTGTTCACAGTCGTGCATCAGTGAAAAATCAAAGCAAGCAACCCAGATCGATACGAACTAGAGACCTGCACTCGTAGCATTACATGTGATGCATTAGCTCAGTGTTTTTAGTATTCAGCATGTCTAAAATTAGCAAATGTGCTTAATTGAGGTTTGAGTAATAGATTGTGTTGGTTACTGTGTTACTTTAGTAACATTGATCTACTAGAATAGCTAATATTTTCCTATATATACAAACACATATATATGTATACAAGTTTAGGAAAATGTTTTTTTTTGTCATCTTTCGTCGTTTTTTTAAATGTTTTTTAAATATCAATATTACTAGTTCTGAAGTTTTCAGCTTTTTAAGCATTAGTTATTTTTGTACTGCAACTTTAAACAAACATTGCAAGTGTTGGAGATAGATTAAATAAATAAAATATTGTTTTATATAATTTTAAGTAATAAAAATGGTTTCGTGATAATAAGCATGGTTGTTTTTATTTGTCAGTTTGTTCTGGACTCTTAGTTTGCCTCTTATTTTCCGCATTTCCGTACTGTTTACACTCATTGAAATGTTTATTCATTATTCATTGATTCTCACGCAACTGTTCCTCATTTCCTCACTGTATTTCATGCACACTGTTACATTGACTTGTTTGGATTATTTTAGATCCTCTCCGCCTCGCCTCGTCTTCATTCTCAGCCAATCTGTGATATATGATAGGATAATGGATCTTGCTGTTAAGTTTATCACCCTCGTCCATGAAGAGCTACCAATATTAGATATACCACTCATTTCTGTCAGCTAGCCTTCGTTTTACTGGGTTGGAGCAAATTATTATAGCCTGCTGGAATTACTTGATGTTAGTGAGGGAACATTGATAGAAACCTTTCTCCGGTCTCTGAAGTGTTCATGTTCCCTGATGATTGCGTTAATTATGACCACCGCAGGAACTGAGCAGAGTGACAATAGTCAGCAACTCGATGAAAACCCAAAAGCCATTTTCCCCTGCTATTAGGCAAATGCAGAAAAGAACATGCACATTCTGCGTGGTTTGAAAGGAACAAATACTACTGTTTCTACTACTGTCTTGCTATAACAGAAGGAAGTAGATAGCTTGGTGTGAATGTAGTCATGCCAGCGAAATGCATTCCTAACCTAAATTAACTCCAACTTTGGCTCTCGAAGAGACTTGAACGAAGAGACTTGAAGTTTTTTGGTATAAATACGTGAAGCAGGTCTCATCGACAAGTGCTTATCTTAATCAGGAATTCCAGTCACTCAAGACAGGCTCTTCTTGAACAATAGCAATATATCTGAGTAAGTGGAGTGGGATAATATTCTTGCTGGAAAATTCATGAGTTCTTAAATTAAAGTGAATTCTCCCTAATCCAGCTCATCTGCACTCAACTGCCGCGACCGTATCCAAAGCCCAATACCTGGAAACAAGGTCTACACTTGTCTTTTTTTAATTAAAATAAACCGTATATAATAGCTTTTTCTGCTTTAGTGGATGCAGTTGAGATACGGTTAAGTGTGGCATTGAGATTCGCACACAAATGGAAGAGTGGAGATGCAGACGGAATCAGAGAGAAAGTTCCAGGCCTGTATTGTAGAAGTCTTTCAATAAAATGTAGTCTGAGTAGATGGTAAATTTAACTTCATTATTAATTGTGTGTTTATTAATAATAATTATGAACAAATTATCTCTGTGTTCTCTCTCTCAAGGTGTACCTCAAGGTTCTGTCTTGGACCACTTCTGTTCAATAGTTATTTGTTTCCTCTTGATCACTTTATCCGTGGTCATGGTCTCCGCTATCACTGTTATGCCAATGACTTGCAAATTTATTTATCAGCTCACTCAGTCTCTCCACTTCCTCTGGACTCATTGAATGCCTGTATTACTGACAATAAAAGCTGGTTGCATGGTAATTTCCTTAAATTTACTAATGATAAAATTTAAGTTTTTGGTCCACCATCCCTTTTAAAACAGCTGAACCTAGTCTATCAATTGATGGAGCTACAATAATTCCATCTCATACTGTCAAAAATCTGGGTGTTGTTTCGTGACTTTAATTTCAATCTCATATAAATTCTATTACCAAGACGGCATTCGATCACCTTTATAATATAGCCCGACTTCAATCTGCACTCTGCACTAAATACAGTGAAACTCTCTTTTATAACCTCTCATCTCAACTAGTGCGGTTTCTTCTTCCCAGGGAAAGGCATCGGTGCTGTTGTTAGCATCAAAACTGGAGATAAAGACTTGCCACTTCATTCTCCAACCTACAAGGAGCTGGTGAAGGTTGAGACTTGCCAGATTGAATATTGAATGGGCAACAGAGCTATCTGTCTCCTCAGGCAGCATCATCTCTGCGGGCCCCAGTGTTTTCCACTAAACCAGTTAGAACAATGTTAGCTTTGGTGGGAAGTGCTTATAGTGTGTCTGGTCAGGCTGCATTATTCCTCCACACTTCAGCATTGCTGCAGGCCTACCAGGCAGACTTGTTAGGAGATCTCGATGAGGGCAGGAGAATTGGTCCCATACCATGCCACTCAAAAACAGAGCATCACCGTCCGCACTACACCCCAAAAAGAAGGGAGATCGTGGGGACACTCTCACTCGCAACCTTCGAGGGGTCGGGCGGATTTATCGGCAAGCAGAATGAGGGGAATAAGAGATCCTAATGCCACAAGTGCCCTCTGTGGCCAGTCCCCTCCAGAATGGAATGGTCAACATCTCGTTACATGGTGCCCATCTCCTCTCTATGCCCTCCTCTCTTCTGCTAACCATGCCACCTCATGTGTTTCAGGCACCATGAGTTCTAGCTGGGAGATTCCTACCAGGAAGAACTTGCTGTCCAAAGCAGGGGGCTTGATTCTTCACCCGTGCCCAGAACTGTGTAAACTGTGGGCTTGGCCTTTGAGGGCACCCAGCTAATAGACTCTGGATTCTTAACTGAGGTTGGTGAGACCACTCCAGAGCTCCCTCCACGGGGACACTGTACACCCTAAAGTGGAAGCAATTCACTTTGTGATGCAGTGATCGTCAGCTAGACCCACTTAACTACTGTGTTGGCACAATGCTTGAGGTCCTGCTGAATTTGGCCTTGATGCTCCAGGTCCTATCCCGGGCTCCCTTTAAGACAATTGAAGAGATTCTAGTCAAGTGTCTGAGTCTTAAAGTATTGTCCCTCTTTGGTATTATGTCTCTTAAAAGAGTCTGTTGTCAGAGTTATGCACCTAGCAGGCTAAAGGGTTTCCCCCAACCCTAGGTCGAGTTACATTCACAAGGTCCCCACTAATGTGCCTAGATCTATTGTGCTGCAGGCCTTCTGCCCTCCTCCTTTCAGCGAGCCAGATAAGGAAATGAATGCATTAGATGTTGTAAGTCCACAGAGTTGCTCTGTGGGGTAAGTCTGAACAGTTGTTTGTTAGCTTTGGGGCCCTTCACCTATAAGAAGAGGATGAGCATGTGGATAGTCGAGGTTATTTCACTTGCTTATGAGTCGTCCGGGTTGCCTACCCCTTTGACAAGTCGAGCCCACTCAATAAGGAGTATGGTTGTTTCTAAAGCCCTCTTGTCAGGAGTCTCCCTTCAAGACGTTTGTGATGCGGCAGGCTGGTCTTTACCGCACACATTCGTGAAGTTCTATAACTTAGATTTGGACTCTACACCAGGGGCACAGGTGTTATCATCCTGATACGATTCACACTGAACAGCCACTTGTCAATATGGCGAAGTGGACATGTGAGTCGTGTTCCCTTGAAAAGGAATGTCTAGGTTACAACTGTGACCTTCTTTCCCTGAAGAGGGAACGAGACACTGCGTTACCCTGCCATATCTCCTGCGTGCCTGTCAGCGACCACTTTGGCCACTTAGAAGCTGCCGTTGCTTTGTTTGACTTGCCTTTTATAGTTTCATGACGTCACCCGCACATTACGTCCCTTCACTCGATTAGTTTGATTTCACAAGTGCTTCATGACGCATTCGCACAGCGTCATCAGGGACAGTCAACAGTCGTAACCTAGACATTCTTTATTGAAAATCTGATATAAGGCCATATTGAGATAAATCATTGAATAATTTTTAAATGTTTGTAGCTAATCTTTGTAAATTTGTATGCATCTTATGTGCTAAAAATTATGTTTACTATAGCTGTAACCCTCACAGACGAGTTTTAATTTGTGTTAAATCAAAAATATAGTCTTCACCTTCTAAATGCTATTGACTTATAAAGATGTGGCATTAGGAATGTGCATATATATCTGTCTGTGTAAAGGAAAAGGGCTCAGAGAGCCTGTATGTGTGACAAAGTGTTTTGTTCACACTTACTTCCCTTTCACCCCTGGCATTTGTCAAGAGGAGTGACAGCATCAAAGACGAGAGCCTCATACATTATTGAAGAGCAGAGCCATCACACCCTCTCTTTCATTATCTGAGAGGGACCGTTAAAGGACTTGTCCTCTCCGAAGACTGGACAGGGGAAACACGCAGCAGTTTCTGTTAGTGAGTTGTGTGGATTTTCCTATAGGGGATCATCAGCTGATGCAGTATCAATCACTGTCATACAGAAGAGGGACACATGGCTAATCCTCGCTCTGAAGGAAGGTTTTATAAAAACATGAATAGGTTTGTGTTGCAATAGGAAGTATATTAGTATATAGCAAATGTTGAGAGCACTAAAGCTCATTTATAATACTTATTGATAATTGTGCAGGTGACTTTATCCTTCATAAACTTTTTTTGTCAGTCCTTTTTGTGTGTGCTAAATACTGCCTATGACCCTCAGTCCTGTTTGTTGTGTCACCAGTGCACTTCCTTTGTGTAAGGTCATTTGTCACTTCCTGTCTGCCGTGTCAATGTTTCACTTCCTGTGTGTAAAGTTAGATGTTACTTCCGGTCGGGTGTGTCATGTTTCACTTCCGGGTCCCTTTTGTGTATTTTCCTGTGCCCTTCCCGCACCTGTCTTGTCAATCACTTTATCGTTAGTCTACCCAGGTGTTCGTCATTCCCTTTTGTATAAAACTCTCTTGTGTTTCCCTTGTCTTGGTCTGTTGTTGTAATAATGTTGATGTTCAAGTGTCTCCTGTTCTCCTGTTCTCCTGCCGTGATTCTTGTTCTGAGTTTAGTCTTTTGTTTTCATTCATATTAAAGTGAGTTTCAGTTTGAAATCTGCCTTGCTTCCATCTCCTCGTTCTTCATCGCACACGATCCCTGTTCGTAACAATTTTAAGGTAATATTTCAATAATTCATCAACATATTTGTAAGTTCCTGGTTTTCTGTTGCTGGTTAATGGTCACATGACATTAGAAACCCAGCAATAAATAATATCACTTCCTGCTAGATGATGTTATTAACGTGGAAAAAAAAAGTTTTCGCCAAGTAGTTTGTCTTGTTTTTCACTACAAATATCAGTAAAACTTTACATTAAGGTTACCTACTTTAGTTAACATGACGTAAGATTTAACTCGATTTCTATACCATTTATTACTCTTATTAACATTTACTAATACTTGATTAAAATCAGAAGTGTGTAACTGTGAAGCCACATGAACAATGAACAGCTGTATTGTTATTACCTAACATTAACAAGACTTAATAATACTGTAACAAATGTATTGCTCATTGCAAGTAATGTGCACAAACGAGACTTTATTGTAAAGTGTAACCAAAATATCGAACCATTCTTAAATCAAGATATATTTACATTGACAGATTTTTTTTAAATAACTTTGCATAATTCCTTTTTTTTTCTTTTCCAGAAAGGATATATTATTTTAAGTACTTTTGATTCTAAAGTAAATGTACTTTGATTTAAGAAATGGTATATTTTTTTACTGGAAAAAAGGCAAAAACACATAGGCGGAGTTTGGGGGGGCTGGGGGGGGGGCATTGCCCCCCCAGACCAGAGCCAATTAATGCCTGCCTTGTGCTTTGAATATGTTTTTTTTTGTTATTACAGAATTCATATTTTCTCGTTTTCTTTGTTTTACCTTATTAGTTCTGTGTATAGAATGAGTAAGATGTGGCTAGTTAATTTTTTATTACTGTAGCTTTATTACATTCTCCCGCGATTTGCGAATCTCAAAGTATCGCGGTATGTGAGTGAATGCTCATCTCGTTCTGTTTTACGCGCTGAATAAACAAAATGGACATTCGTCGTTTTTTTAATAAATCCACTACTAAAAGTGTCAAATCTATCAGAAGAGAAGACAGTGGACATCTACGCATCTCGGAAAAAGAGGCGGCTTATTCTGCATTAGGTAAGATATTGTAATGTCTGAAGTAGTTGTACGACAGGTCAAGGGAGGATCTGTTTATTAACTTTAATCGGAACGAAGAACAACACACTGTAACAAGCACCCGTCTAACACACTTTTTGCCGCACTTCTGAACTCCCCGTGTTAACCCTATCACTGCCGATGCAAAACAAAACAGCAACTACAAAGAGTCTGTTCTATTCGCTATTCTTTGTATAAAGCAGTGGTTCTCAAATAGTGGGGCGCACGTTACTCTGGGGTACATGCTTTTTTTTTTGCCAGGGAGTAGGTTTTCAACCACATAAGCTTTCTTTTCGGTTTCAACAAGTTGGTGACTATTTTTAATTATCTATTATACAGCGCTTTTTATGACTACGGTATGTCAGGTGATAAGCATGACGCGTTGCCATGGAAACAATAAGGCGAAAGTTTTTGCCGCGAAATGTTTACCTCTTCCTAGGGGGGCGTGACAGAAAATAATTGAGAAGCACTGGTATAAAGTCATTGTTCATTGTAAATGTATTTTGTATGTAAAATTAATGATATATAAATATGATATAAAAAAAACTGAGCTCGTGGTCTGGTGCCCCCCCAAGCACAAAAGTGAAACTCCGCCTATGCAAAAACTCTGTGTATGAAGAAGTATTTAAAGTTTTCCATTTCTTGAGTCAGCAGTTACACTTTTGGAGGAAATCAACCTGCGAATGACTTACTTATAGTTGAATGTATTATTTAACATTGAAGCGGTTCACCTTTAACACCAAGACCAGGTTTAGATCTTGTGCAATTGATTTTTCAGCCCTAAAATTCCTCACACTGTTCTGTGAAGAAGTAACCGTCGACGTCCTCTGGGACAAACCGTACAAGATAATATTCAGCCTTTGAAAAGCCTCAACCAAAGCAGACTGGTTAAAGAGCTTTGACACAATCCCCAGTGCGCTGTATGATAGTCATTTCCATCTCAATGACACACATCTCAGCCCTGCTTTAACATTCCTCTAACAGAGATATAACAAATAACAGAATAATTAGACGCGATTCCATGTTGAGGACCCCATATTAGCATGATAATGAGAAAGTAATTAGTTGTACCTCCACGAGAGGGAGAGATCGAAGGGCTTAGCAAAGTCAGCTATATTGTTATATCACTTTTCCAACAATTGAAAGAATTGTCATGTCTCAAAACCCATCGCCGCCTCGGAGGAGCCTTTGTGGCCTCGCCGAAATGAAATAACGTGCGGCCGCAAGCTGGGTATTTGGACGAGTAGGAATTACAGGGCGAGGGGAGTAATTACATTTTATTGTTTCCCGCATTCACCTCTGTTCTCCGCCCGTAGTTCGTCACGCTCCTCGCCATCAGCCTCCCTCTGAGAACATCCTTTATTATGACACTTTCCTCCCTCCATACAGTAAATC
>JAWRVZ010000015.1:900000-935000 GCA_037043235.1 Rhodeus uyekii
TTACATGTAAATATATACATATGCTAGAATTTGATCAACTTTTAGTAATACACTAGTACATGGTAATGTGTGTGTATGTATATATATATACTTACACCTGCAGACATGGACTGTGTATATTAATCTGATTTGAGGACACTGGTATATTTTCAGCTCATGCACTCTGCTAGTCAACCTTAATCTGGGTGAATCAAAGGTTAGCCAGTTAAATATTTCAGTGTACTCAAACCAATATCCACCGAACACAACACTGCACGGAAGACACATCATTCATTTCTCAACTTAAATGGTGGCAGGTTTGTCCTCTGGTGCTTGACTCTTGTGAGAAGCGCATCAGGCTAATAGATCAGCTCCATTTTCAGCTAATGCCTGCGAGTCAATACTGTCCTCGGAAGACGCCGGGCACTGAAAACTGATGGTTATTACATGGATGCCCATTTAAAGTGCTATTGCTGTTTTACAGCAGGTGTTCTGCAGTCTTTTCTCTCCTGTCAAGCAGTTTAGCATACTCATGAAAATGATCACAATAACATTCTTTGCGTGGAGTTATGGAATAAATCTTGACAGCTGCAGCGGCCAGATTTCTGTTCATGAACACATCAGCCTCTCTTTGACATACATTATTTGCACTGAACACAGCTTATTATATACATCAAGGAATCATATACAAGATATACATTCACTGTATACATATGACCATTAGTTTACATGCTTCTGTTTTGCATTATTTAACATTTGTCAGATTATCTTGTCATATTATGAAATATAGTGAACTGGCAATTGGTGACCTATAAATTTAATTTAAATATGTTATTTACTTTAAATTTTATGCCATAATATTTCCTATTTTATAATTTCATACATTATAATTTATATTTAATATATATATATATATATATATATATATATATATATATATATATACACTGTGTGTGTGTGTGTGTATAAATATATATATATATAATTAATTTTATATATAATTTAATTATAAATTATAAATATATATTATTAATTTTAAATATATATATATATATATATATATATTTACACACACACACACACACACACACACACACACACATATACACACACACAAAACCTGATTATTTCCAGGTTTAAAAGTATTTAAATTAAACCTATGTTTAGTTTGTTCTCAGACATCTTGAATGCACTATGCATAAATTTCCTTTTTGCTGCATGCTCAAATGGAAAGATATGTAACAGTTAATTATGAGTGTTTTTACATCATTAATTTTATTAATGTCATATGCAAATGAGAACGGCAGCGATTTGCTTGTGGCCTCCTTGATGTGGAAAAACAGATCATTACGCTCATGTTTTTTGAGAGGAATCGCACTGTACCTCAGGAGCACTCGCAAAATGGAAGTAAACCCATTAAAAGAGGAAAATACTGCAGATTAATTTTGATTGGAGTGTAACCGTTAGTTGAATGGTCAGCATTGACATTTGACCAGAGCAGAGTGGATTCGCTATGTGAAATCGATGACCTAACATAAGATGGTAATTATGAGCTTGGGTGATTATGACAATTCAGTCCGTGTCTCATTAGCCTTTGCTGCCACTCATATTAGGACAATCTTTTCATGCGCATTTCTTGTCATTTTTATTGTATATATGTCCTTGTGATTTCAAATCGCTCTCTGTATGTATAAAACGTCATTTTGCACTTGGGAACTGTAGATATTTAATCTATGATTCACTCATTTTAAGCTACTCCAACATTTACCAACTTTCTTGCACAATCGAGATATTCATTTAACATATCACATCTGTGTTGAGCCAAACATTTCATTACAGTCTTTAAGCTGATAAAGGAGGGTAATTAAAAAGTACCTGCACAATTACACGCCTTTGTGTCAACCATCTCTTTTAAATAAAGCTGCTTTTGTCCCTACTTCTTTCCAGGCACGTTATTAATTGCCATTATATTCACAATTAACAAGACATAGTAATTACCCCCTCTCTCTTTCCTAATGGCATCCCCATGTTGAATGGATGAGAGTAAGATTAGTATCTCGGAAGGGGAAGACAGCTGAAATAAATAATGGTCATTAGAGGGTGTTCACCAATGTGTCTCAAAGGCAACTTTCTTGTATCCTGCCTATTAGTCCTGCTTGGATGTGCTAGAGCTTTTTCAGAAAACCACATTTACATTAGAGTTAAAAATAGCTGCGATGATAATTTGATTAATAGAACCTAAAACTGGTCTCACAACAAAGACTAAGAGCCTCTATGTAAGCACGTCACTGACAAATGTTCGTTTTTGGTCAATTTAGATCAAGAAATGGTTTTTCCATGTGTTTTTCCATGTGGTTTTTCCATGTGATTCTCTTGTACTTGAATCCCACAATGTATAGATTGACCACCAAAACATTTCAACCAATACAAATTCACCTGGGATCCATTAAAAAAGATGCATTATATGAGTACGTAAATGAGTGTGTGTGTGTGTGTGTGTGTGTGTGTGTGCATATATGTGTGTGCATACATGTGTGTGTGCATGCGTGCGTGTGTGTGTGTGTGTCCATGCATGTGTGTGTGTGTATGTGTGTGCATGCATGTGTGCGTGTGTGCATGCCTTTGTGTGCATGCATGCGTGTGTGTGTGTGTGCATGTATGCGTGTGTGTGTGTGTGTGCATGCATGCGTGTGTGTGTGTGTGTCCATGCATGTGTGTGTGTATGTGTGTGCATGCATGTGTGCGTGTGTGTGTGCATGCCTTTGTGTGCATGTGTGTGTGTGTGTGTGTGTGTGTGTGTGTGTGCATGCATGCGTGTGTGTGTGTGTGTGTGTGTGTGTGTGAATGCATGCGTGTGTGTGTGTGCTTGCGTGTGTGCGTGCATGCATGTGTGCGTGTGTGTGTGTGTGTGTGCATGCATGCGTGTGTGTGTGTGTGTGTGCATGCATGCGTGTGTGTGTGTGCTTGCGTGTGTGCGTGCATGCATGTGTGCGTGTGTGCATGCGTGCGTCTGTGTGGTTTTACAGCAAACTGACTTGCTATTTGGCACTTTTTGGACCAATGGAACCAGTTACATCGGAATCATTACAGTAGAATTTGCAGCTCCAGCTAATTATATCAACACCCTCAAAACCAGTTTCACACTGTTTTTTAGTCCTAGACAGTAATTAGATAAACTACACTCTGATTGAACCCCTCTCACAAAGCATGCTGGGTAACCAGCAGTAACACTGTTTTACACATCAATTTATTGCATTTCAGTATTGAAAAAATATAAAACAACACACAGCCTATTAGACTAATCAGGATAACCACAAACAAAGACATATACGGGTAAGACGAGAATGTATATTGGTTTTCTTGTAATAGTTAGTCACTGCATATTAAACAGAATAAAATTTAAAATCTTGCTAATTACTTACAAAGCACTAAATGGTTTAGCTCCCCTGTACTAACACATTATATTCCTTCTCATCCATTGTGATCTCAAAATTCTGCCCAAGTGACAAAACCTGGAATATAAAAATTAACTGCAGACTGAATATAAAAATTATCCTGATAAACTTTGGAACAGTTTTCCTAGCCTTTGGTTTGGGAAGCAGACACAATCTGTCCATTTTAAATCCAGACCAAAAACACATCTCTTTAACCTGGCACACACAAAAATGCACATCTGTTAAAGGATTGTTAAATTAGGTCATCCGAAACCAAGTACACTTCCTTCAACACCTGATGTACTTGTAATATTATACGACGAATGGCATCTAAGCTAATATTACTGTCTCTGTTTATCCTGAGGTTACTGTAGTCAGCCGGATGTGGTCTGTATGCACAACCAAAACGCAACCCTGAATGGCAGCAGAGATCCTGTCAAGCAGACAATCCCCTGTGAAGGCCTCATCGAAACGACAGCCATCGGCACTGATCCTCAGCAGAGACCACACGACTCAGACTGGCCCTCCGCACAGACCCTATAACCAGCATCGGCTCCATGCCGACGTCAAGCGAAAGGTACTGGATGAATATTTGAATGCTACCGACCCCGATCTTAAATTCTGACTTGGGTTGCAACCTGAATCATAGTGACACCTTGTTCATTTGTTGACCAGAGGAGATTTGGTCCCTTGACAGAACTTGTTTTCTTTCTCCATTCTGTCACCAGATTGGGTTCTTGCCACTGTTGCCTCTGGATTGCTTAGTTAAGCTACAAGTAATAAGTTAGGACACTTACTATGCAACGATACTGTACTGATACTGTTAGATGAGAGCTGGACGATGACATCATTGTTTGCAGAGCTGCTTTATAGATGAAGGGAACCGATTTAATAATTGATGATCTTGAATCAACACTCAACTAACAACTGAACAACAGGCTAAATGCATCATTTACATGTTATCACTGTAAAGCTGCTTTGAAACTATTTGTATTGTATAAAGCACACAAAAAAGGGAAAGCAAGAACTGATTAGAATGTTAATGTGAATCTTGAATGCAATGCAAGTCGCTTTAGATAAAAGAATCTGATAAATGCATAAATGTAAAGGTGACTTGACTCCTTGGCAAATGAAGTGGCGATGGCAATGTATCGAAAAATGTAAGCAATGCACTAAAATGGATCTTGCTGTTCAGTACATGACCCATGTTGATTCAGTGAGGGCTTCTCAAACAAACCATCCAGTAACAGATTCGTTAGGTATTTTCGTATCATTTGATGGGAATTGCAATACACGTGACGAGTTGTTCGTTCATTACTGCTACTCGAAAGTACTGCTAGAAAACATTGTGATCTGTGACATATTTGTAGTGCATCTTACAAGAAATATTTCCATATTTTTAAATATGCTACATATTTTGCATCCCTGTATTCACACTCTTTGAAAACTGAATGACGGTGATGTGACGCAGTGTTCGAAATGTAATGTTTCCGCTGTAGTAAATACTACTGAGTGACAGAAACACAGCAAGATAAAGCAGCCCATTAGTGTCCTAACTCTTTTCTGCTGTCACTTGTCAGACAACAGAAATTATTAATCATTTAAGCAACACATTTTTCCAAAATGAATTCAGTATGACTTAAAGTCCCACTGAAGTCCCACATCATTATTTAATGTGTTGATGAAATTAACACGGAAACAGGAAGATGGGGCGGGACACATCGAACAGCTCCTCCCCTTTTTAAATCTATTATAATGTTTCTATCACAGCTCAGAGCTGTTGAGCTCCATAAAGCCGCAGTTTCCTCCTAATCTGTAACTGTTTCTCCTCTAATCTCCTAAATATGTTTAAAATACATCATTCTGTCCTGAACACAAACGGGTTAATGTGTTTTCTGTTCTGTGGCGACTCGATCATATGATGCGCTCTGGTCTGTCATGTCTCTGGATCTACAATGTATCACTGACACTAACATGAATCCAGACTCCATTCCCTCAATGAACGATATTAACACTGTCTGAATCGCTCGCTGTCCCCAATATAGTGACTATGAGCCGTTCACCATGTAGAAAACAGTGTGTGAACGAGTGACCGATTTCAGCCGCAGCTTCAGGGTCTGTTTATAATGTCGGGGGCGGGGCTTCAGATTCTAGAAAGCATTTGATTGGACAGAAAATCAGAAGAGAAGCTGAAGTGCAGAATGATGTCATCAAAATCATTGATCCTGATTGGCGGAAGTGAGATACTGTCCGTTTTGAATGCTTATATCTTCTAAATGCGACTTTTCTATCAAGCTTATAGATAACAGGCTAACATATTCATGCTAAAATCTCCAAAACTCCATTTTGATTCCATTGGTGACTTTGTGAGAACAAGAAACACTACATTGTGTTTAGCGACACAGCCGGTCACACCAGCATTGCAGTGAGATCCATAAGTCTTTCATTTAGGATGCTTGCCCACTTTATAAATGCCGTATTGATCACTGTTCGTGGCAGAGGGCAGTTCGTTTATCGAGAGCGAGGACATACCACTGAGGTAATTGCTGCTTCATTTTTGATGGATTTTTCAAGTTCATAAACTGTGCAAATAGTATGATCACACTGATGCACAGAATATTAATCTTGTGTAATGAACTCACCTTGCTTGCATTATATATAAGCGGGACCTGAAGTAGTTTCTAAAGATGCATACATTAAATGTGCCATCCATCCATCCATTTTCTAAACTGCTTAGCCCCTTGGTAATGGTCATACGCTTTGTTATTTTATTTGACTTATTTCTTGATCCAGCCTGTGTGTAAACGTCTGTAAACACAGAGCTGGTGATAGCATAGACATGTTATAAAGCCTACAATCTGTGTCCCTCTCCAGTGAACGTTGTGTTGAGACCCTTAGTATTCATGCTCCATTCACTGACAGCATTGGTATTGTTTAGTCTTGGATTATTGCTGATTGTATTACAGAGACGTGAAGGACAAACCGCAACTGAAAAACTCAAAACGCAGTTGGGCTGATAGTGAGCTCGACCCAGTAGACAGACCTTGGAATAAATCACTTCTACAAACATCACACAAAAGTCAATGCACACAGGAGATGTTTTTTGAGGGGGACTATATGAGACCCTGAAATGAAAATAAATTCAGTAAATTAATTGAAAATGAAAACAAGTGAAGAAAGATTTTGTGGTTCCCGTGAGATAGTGCTGAATAAAGGAAAGAGGAGCAAAACTAATTTTCCCACAATAATAATGGTGTCTTTGTTATTTTGAGACGAAACGTTTTAGTATGGGCCACACTAGGAGCTGCGTGAGGCTTTAGAACAGAGATCGTGATTCTAAAGAAAAGAGACTGACACAACTTCAACCTTGGCTACTGAAGGAAATGATTCGCTAGAGGTTCTGACAAAATGTGCAATATGTAAAATGTGCAAAAGACAGGAAGTATATGCTGAATAATGCAATATTATAAATTCAAACGGTTGTGAGCAAAGCAGTCTTTAATTGAATCGGTCTTGTTGCTTGAAGGAATTGTTCTAGAATGATTCCATAACACACTCATATAGATTGGCGTAATGATCCGGGGCAGCGGCTGCCTCTGAAACCGCATTGTCTCCTGAGTAGGTACTGATTTTGAGTAGCTATCACGAGCTCTGAAAAAGTATGTTCTATATACAGTGGAACCCGTTTGCGTCGACGGCCTCGGGGGTTGAAAAAAAGCATAGAGATAACAGAGGATCGAGATATGACAGCCAATATGGGGATTTGTTTGATGAAGTGATCGACATGCTATACAAATATTCATACACTGTATATGTTTGCTAACAATAAAAGGCATACGGCACCAACTAACAGCAGAGATTGTAACGGCTACTTTGTTTATGTTGGGAATATACCTTTAAGACGGCGTATGTTGTTGTGTGCGTGTTGTTCTGGTGTGAGCGTGCGCCGGGAGGAGAGAGATGGCCGCTCTACTGCAGACTGTTACATAATCTACTGCATAGTCTGACATAATCTACTGTTTCTATTCTCCTTCTTTTATTTGTGATGTTTGTCAGATTGTTTTCTTTTTCCTGGTTTGTACTTACGTTCTTTACATGTTTGAGAAGAGTGTGCTGGTACGAAAACCATCTATAAAGCTTGTGTGACCAGTTTAATCACCTCAAATTTTCTTTCATTTTCATTTAACATGTGGGCAGTCGTCAATCACTCTGAGAGCCGGTGCAAGATTTACCAATAAAAACCACCTTTGATTCTTGATAAAAAACTTTTGCTCGGACACAGTTCTGAAAGTATTGCACACGCGGTTACTATGGTTTCTTTGCAAAGTCTAAAAAGCTTTGTTGCTTTTTGTCTTTAACGGTCTGCTTGAAAACAAATGCTTCTAAGCTTCTATCGGTAACAACGTCTTTGTCGATGTCAATGTAATCTGGGAATTCCTGGACAGTGATGATGAACTCCTGCGCCTCTTCCAAGAGAGCATCTGTAAACATGATTTTTGCGCGAGTTGTTCTGCGGCCGCACGGCACTACGCCGCAAGAGTGAGTGAAGCGGCATTGGAGTGAGCGACTGTACAGACCGTGATGCACGTGTAACGTGAACTCAGCGCATGCGCAGTGAACGCGGTTCGATTATTAGTCACGGGGATCAAGATAAGTGATGTTAAGTGGCGACTTTGTCCCTCTTTTGTGCTCGAGATATTAGGCATCGGCGACATAAAAGAATCGTCATAACCGATAAGAAAATGCTAAGACAAAACTTCAAAAACGTCGACATAATAGGGTTGGCGAGTTAACCGTGAAGGAGCACGTTCAAAGGATTAGTGCAATCAACTCGTCATCAGCAATTACACCTCATCCTATCAGCAGGAGAGGAAGCATGTATATATAGACATGTTCGACTCACCTACAGCTCTTGCCAGTTTCCAACATCCCTCCACCACCCCGACTCCTCACACTTAATCGTTCCTAACAAAATCAGGAATACGGGGGGAGTGCTCCAGGTTCAGGCTAAATACTGAGCTCTGAGCCTCTCCTCGGCCAGCACACCAAATATCCATACCATTTACTGCTCCTGAATCATTTGTAAGCGTGATCTCGTGAACTATATATTCCGGATGCAGCCACTGATTTGATTCAATCACCAGTGTGAGCTAAATCATCATTTAGGAAGAGAACTTAGTCAGGGTAGATGTCATGAATTTTATTCAGTCATTAGATAGACTCAGTACTCAGCCTCAGTCCCAACTCGCAACTTCAAAAAATATTTTATGGAGTTTTAATTGAAAGTTTTTTAAACAATACACACTGCACTTCCTTCTATACTTCTATTGCTGCCTCATTTTCAATCCTGTCAAAAATGAAATATGATGCTACCCTGACTAAGGTACAGAGATAGCAAACCCAGACTGCAAACTTTTAACGTTTAACTGTGCAGATAGTCGGTACTTAAATTAATCTCAATGTTTTCAATACTTCAAGTCAAAATGGAAAAGTAGTCAGATAAAATCAGTTTGCTTCCTTGGTAAGCCAATCGCATTAACAGTGTGCAATGTACTACCTGTTTTATTCGGACAAATTTTAGAAAACCATCCAAATAGGAACATGCACTCATCATATTAAGCTGAATTCAAATATCCCCCCCCCCCCCCCCCCCCCAACCCTATATAGCCTGCCTGCAATGCCAGTTTAGGTTGGGCTGATGATGGGATGAACAGCAAGCGAGTACTTGGATATTCATTTTCTTTCTTGTTTACGAACTGCCACCACTTATGCATCCCTCTCTCCCCTTATCTTTCATTTTACACTTGACCAAGCATCTGAAATGAACCTTGAGGATGCAAACACCCGGCACTGGCGATTATAATTTTTCAATCATTTGGAGAGGTGGTGTATTAGGGGAAATAGGTATCTCAGTGACTTGTTGTCGCTGTGATAAGAGGCCAGCATGGCCCTCATTAGCCACATGCAGGATTAAGGGGCTAGAAGGGGTTATTTTGACCAGCGAGTGAATGCATTGTAATGAGACTCCAATGTAGGAATATAAACACACTTGGACATGCACTTTAATCAAAAAGGAGGAGTCCTTTCTGCCACTCTTTCTCTCTAGATGGAAGGAGGGATTTGCAAGTTTTGAATGTGCTGATGACATTTAATCTGTGTGGAGGATGAACTCTCATATTTCAAGTTGTGACTGACACGGCTCGTTGCATGCGAGGAATATGGATAAAGAGGCAGGACATCAAAACAAAGGACAGAATACAAATTTCATCCTCTCAAAAACCCCAAAATGCAAACTAAAAGAGAAAGTAGGTAATATATTTTACAGATGTCTATAAGTGTTGCAAGTGCATATATTTAAATTTTGAATATGCAAAGTAAATGTGGGTAACACTTTATTTCGATGGTCCACTTTAGACATTCAACTAACTAGAAGTAAATCTGAAACCACGTCAGCTAGCAGTCATTAGCATGCTAGTAGACTGTTAGCAGTCTCTGCTAACACTTTATCCTCAACAAACGTGCTGCTGACTATAAGCAACTTTACAACCTTGTAATCTTACTCTACTAACACGCTAATGACAGTTAGTTGACATATAGTTGCTTATAGTCAAGTATCAAAGTGTAACCTAAATATATATGCACACTTTTCCCAATAAATTACTAAAAACTGAGAGCTTACCTACGGAGCTCTATCCAGTGTGATGATGAAAGTGAATTCTCCAGTAACACATCATTATAAGCTTAAGGTTTAAGCTCAGTGACTCAATATTAATTAACACAAACATCATATATGTGTAATTAAATCAATGCGCAGATGCCCTTCATCACAGATGTGCTGGGTTTTGACAGTAAGCAGTTGCAGTGAGTGGAACTAGATTTTTACATTTTGTGAAATCAATGCGAGTGGCGTTTGCCCTTTAAAAAAATCACCAGCGCTGCATCTGAATTCATGTGAAAAACACTATGCCAAAAGACGGGTCGGAAGTGATTTTGAAGTGCATATTCGATGGCCACTTTATTATCCCATGAGATCATGGGAGAGGATTTATAAATGACAGTGAAGCGATGCAACCAACGCTGGAAGGTCACGTGACGGTAACAACATGACGGATGTTATTCATTCATACTAGCCATATTCATTCAGTATAGAGCATACTTTTTGACATTTGCAAAGCTGCTATAAGTGACCTGGGAAGCTTCTTTCTGTCTCAAGTTTTTTACATATCTGTAGCAGAATGACCACTTACAACACCTGATTCAATGTGTTTTTTGAATGCAATGTAAGTTGCTTCGGATAAAAGCGTCTGCTAAATGCATACATGTAATTGTAAATTTTTGACAGGATCAAAACATTTGATTCTGATTTTTGTTTATTTTTATAATACCAAGCCCGTATTGAGCTGCATATCATATTCTTCTCTAGTGCCATGAATGAAAAAAGCTATTTATCCAGTGACAGGATTAAACGTAAGCTTTTTCACAAATATTAAATGTTGACAGAAACTGCATAGATGAGTGAATAAATCAATGCACGGATAGCCATCAGAACACATGTGCCGCTGTTTTTGACTGTAAAGTAGAATAATGAGATCACATTACTGTTGAGACATAACATTATGTTCAATGCCATCTCAAATGCATGACATTTTACCATTTACTGTATACATGCATGCATTATGTGTAATGTCCCGTTGAGTTTTCAATGCTGTGATGCATGATGCAAAAAGAAGATTCATTCCACTAAATGTTATATATGAAAAGCGTGTGGTACGGGCTTCAGAAACATGCAATATGCATGGCACATAAAATTTGCAATAAGAAAAAACATTGTTTTCCGAAAGAATTATATCATGTTGCTTTATGAAAAGCAGGGTTTGTTCATTCTTTATTTATTTTGCGGTCATTTTTCATAGTTCAGACTGTAAGCCTGAATTTTCCTGACCTGAATTTGAATCTGGGAAGGATTTTCTCTTCTGCTGGATTTGAGTCGAAGGTTGAGTCTATCAGGGGTCGCGTTTGACACCGAGGTGAATGTTTTCGAAGACCTGCGACGAGATTTTGTTTTGATTGAAGATTTGTTGCAGGCCAGAAATACTCGCTTTCTGATGGAGGAATAGGAAATGTTTCTCTCTCGCATCTCTTTGACTCTCGCATCATCTTTTTCTCTCTTGCGCCGGCAGATAGTTAATCCACATTGTGGGGCTGAATCCGGACAGGCCCTCGGGCCATATTTCACAGGACAGATCCATCATGTGTGATGTGGGTGATGTCCCCATAACTCCAGTCTCACTGGGGTAATGTTTGCTGGCATAATTCTGCACTCTATAAATACAAGAGCTTGAAAGAAATACGGTGCTTTTATTAAAACTGTAAATCGACAGGCTCTCCTACAAAAAAAAAGAAGACACGCGGCTTTCCCTGACCTCGAGGTATGCGTTGTTATATTGCTCATGCCATCTGATGATGACAAAAGAAAAGTCACACCGCGGGAAGCAAATGTATTAAAATTATTCAAGATTTCACATCAATGTTTTTCTTTTTTAAGTGACAAAGCTGTTTTATTTGCATCATTCCATGCTTCAATATTTAAAATAAAATGATTTACAAAATACTGCTATAAAATGTTTTTTGCATCAAAGTTGTATATTCTGTGTACATTTAATCAACAGAAAACATTTTAATAATGGAGGAAAACCATGCCAATGTGCAAAACAACAGCACTCTCATGCAAAACAAGAAAAACTAGGAGCGCTTAAAGAAACAAGGAGACTACCAACCAAGACAAGGGAAACACAAGAGGTTTTTATGCACAAGAGAATGACAAACACCTGGGTAGACTTAACGAGTAAGTGATCACACGACAGGTGCAGGAAGTGTAACAATGACCTACAGACAGGAAGTGCACAGATGACATGACTGACAGGAAGTGTGCCCAAGACCTCACCAACAGGAAGTGACAAAGAAGATCCGACAGACAGGAAGTGATAAAAAAGACACAGACAGACAAGACTAAGGGTTACAGCCGACTAGTAGTATACTTGAGATTAAATTGGCCCACTTTTTGTGTATTAGAGTATAATTTTAAGTAAACTGTGTATAATAATTGTCAACTTTGTGTACACAACCACTACTTTACAACTCAATTTTTCATTTGCACTGCAACTAAACTACAAGTGAACAAGTGAACTTATGCTAATTTACTAGTAGCACATGTTTTACTTCATGAAAGTACGCTTTGAATTACACTCTCAGTAAGCTACTTTTTATACTGCAAGTATACTTGTAAGTTTAGTGAATGTATTCATTTTTATACATGAAATATACCTTTAACTTTACTTTAGGTTTAAACAAAGTACTTCTATGTCCATACCAATCTTTTCTTTATAAATCAATATTTTCAAACACGTTTAAAAGACAGTATGTATAAAAAACAGTTTGAATAAAGTATGCAATAGGCTTCTCAATCAAAAGAGTAAACATAAATACAAGCCAATTATACTTATTATACTTTTCTGAGATTATTATTATTATACTTATTAGACATTTCTGTCAGTATAACTTAACTATACTTATGTGTAATTTTAAGTGTGTTTCTGAGAAGTGCATAAAAAGTAGACTGAAAGTGTACTTTATTTTTTAGTTGAAAAGAAGTACATTAATATCATACTTGAATAAACTTATTTTTTGGAAGGGACAGTAGTACTAGAAATAATAATAATAATTTAATTGATTACATTTTAATGACTTTTGTCATTTTATTATGATGATAGAATTTCTCATAAGAAAAGTAATATAAAAGGATTGACTGCTGCATCACACTTCAGACTCCCGTTCTGATTAATTAGCAAATAATATGGAAGGTTTTTCACAAGCTCGCTGACACATCCTCTCTATGCTTAATGAATCACTATGCTAATGTTCTGCACAGTTTACCCAGTTTATTTATTCACATATTTTATGTTAATTGAAAGAAACACCTTATATGTTTAAACATGACCTTTTTAAATTCCTGCATGATGCTGAACTCTCTTTGGTTTGGTCAGATGGATCTGGTTAAATATCTTTGGTCGTTTGCCTTCATCTGAGATCACCGTCATGTCGACAACATTTGTCAAGAGATGGAACTGGCTATTTAATTACTGCATATACATATTGCAATTATAAATGTGGGTGGCAGCAGCTACTGACTTTACTGAAATAAACACTCATCTTTTAATGAGCGATCGTTCCAGAGTCAACAAAGTCTGACTGACATGCAGAGAAAATTACAGACATTTTTGGGCTTTTTAGCATATAGTTTCTGTTGCTCTACTGACACCTAGCAGAATTAACCAAACACAGCTCTTACAGGTGTGTGTGAAGGAATATTTCAACAGGTAACAGTAGTTTACTTTCAATAAAAGGTCCACCATATTATGAATACATTTACATTTATGCATTTGGCACACACTTTTATCCAAAGCGACTTACATTGCATTCAAGGAACACATTGAATCAGTTCGTGCTTTCCCTGTGATCGAACCCATGACCTTGGCGTTGCAAGCACCAATGCAGGTGAGTAACGAATAAAGGAAAGTAACGAATACTTTTAGCTATGTTGCTGTGTGTCATGAGGAGTGTTGGGGAAACGCCTTACAACCGACTTGAGTTATGTAATCAGATTACTTTTCAAATAACTAGTAAAGTTATTTAGTTATATATAAAGTTATTTACTAGTTTTAAATTTACAAAAAAAATATTTGAGTTACTTTGTTTTCCCATTAACTGACTGACAGCTCTTCTGTCCTCATGTCGAGAGAAATCGAGAATAAGTGACTAAATGTGAACATGCATTTACTAAACTCATTTCCACAAAAAAGATTAAGTATTCCTCAAAATTAGTAAAATCAGTGAACCTCCAATAGTTAAATATGTTCAATAAAACACTTATTCACCAATGCATTTATTGAACGATGTACTTGCTGCTGAGCTTCAATGATTCAGTTAATCCATAAGTAAAAATGGCCTTGGATTTTAGTTTTTATTAATGAAGTAAGTGTTAAATCTCCTGCATCCCATCCTTCTGCGATCCTGAATGGCAGCACAGCTGAAAGGATTGATTGAGTTTCTCCCTTTACTATACAGGTGTGGATTTGCATTTCCTCTCGCCGCATTTTATATTTGGTGTGAAAGGGCCTTTACATTTGCCCAAAAATGTATTGTATTGTATTGTATTGTAAATGTAATTTTTGTTATAAAAAACCAAACACAAGTCCAGCCAAGGTATGAAAAGTAATGCAAAAGTAATGTAATACATGATATTTCTTAAAATGTATTTAAGTAACGCAATTAGATACTTTTTAAGGGAGTAACACAGATATTATAATGCATTACTTTTCAAAGAAACTTTGCCCAACACTGGTCAAGAGCAAGCAATTGAGTAAGTTAATAACACTCTCTATAGAATCTCATCGTAATAAACGCATTTAAAATATATATCTGTACAATTTTTTGAGGCTTTCTGCACTTGGCTGATCAAAATAAGGGGATCCCTTTCTGGGATGCCCTTCCCAAAAGCATTGTTATCTGCATAGTTCAGTAGAGTCAGTGTTTTTTCCGAAATCACAGTTCTAACAAACATCTGCAAACTGCGTTGCAAAATTGTGTTGTTGGACCAAAAGCTCTTGGCCTGTGGCTAGAAGCACATCTTAGTTTCTTGTTGCATGACGTGGACTTAATAAATCCTTATCTTGAGCAAAATAAGCAAGCTGGTGTTCAGTATAATCTATATTTTTTATATAGAATAAAAAACAGTGCTGTGCAAAAGTCTTAGGCAAGTTAGTATTTTCACCCCAAAAAAATGGTTTTAAGCCAGTTATTTCTATCTTTTGCTATTGTGTGTCAGTACGAAATATTCGTTTACATTTCCAAACATTCATTTTTCCATTAATTGTAATTATTTTTTGTATTGCACAAGGAGTCTGAGAACAGCCGGTGCTCCACGCGGAGATCTGGGAGTCCATCTGGGATTACATGAAGAAACAGAAAAAACTTGAAGTGTCTTGAAGACATTTTAGCCTTCCTGCACACTGGAAGATTTAGTCGGATTACAATTTTAAATGCAAGTATTGGGTTTCAGCTTACTCGAATGCCTAATGATATAAAAGTAAAAATAAATAAAGCAGTTCAAATGTTGAAATTTTATATAGTATTTGTGATATAGACCATATTTGGACAGTTTGTGAACACTGTTTTGTTTTCAGACTAGCTTTATTGCTTTATCGTACATATATACCTTTATTGAACATTTAGTGCACAGATTAGGACAGAAAATAGATGCAAAGTATCAATAGTTAGCACATTACGTCATTAGTGACATTTAACAACTTTCCCTTTAGCATTTAGCTTCAGCTACTTTCCCTTTAGCATTTAGCTTCAGCTACTTTCCCTTTAGCATTTAGCTTTAGCTATTTTCCTTTGAGTTGGCAACACTGGTGCAATTGCAGGATCTACCAGCAGAGGCTGTCTGCCAAATCTTGATCATCTGGTGGTGACATATTGTCTATTGAAACAGGAAGTTGGGGATGATGGGACACATCAAAGTGTCTTTAGTGTCACAGTTCAATGAAACCACTTCATATTAGCTGATAGCAAATGCATCTTCCTTCCAAAGGGCCGTTTGTCTATTTTTAAAAGCCTATTAGATGTTAGCAACAGTGCTAACAAACATTAGTTATAAGCCACAAAACTCCAGTTTGGGATTTATGAGATCTTTAAATTCATCTGACATATGACACAAGAGATAGAGGTGAGTGGTATTTTAACAAATAACAAAATCTGTTTCCTGCATGCTAATTCTGACTTGATGTGTAGGTTTGTTAATTGCTTATTTGCATATTGCAAGATTTAATTAATACTCATCCGTCAGTGCATTTTGCAGTCAGAGTGTGCACAAGTCTTTGGCGTGGCAACCAATGCCACATCAGTTTGCATCAAGCAGCTTTAATGATGTTGACAAAGTGAAATATGAACTTGAGAAATGGTGGAAGTAATTAGGATATGCAGAGTCACTGTCTATGAATGCGTTTGAATATGTCAAATGGTTTCCACTAAGGCTCTGAGTGCCAAGCTTACCGAGCCTTTAGCTGAGAGAATAACCAACTTTCTGCACAAAATCAAATATTAATTTTGGCTGCAGGCGATTTACAATTGGGCAAAGAGTGTTATTTTCACCATTTGAGCATTTGTCTCAGTTGCTGTTGCATTGCATTTTCCTCAAATGTTTGAACATATGTCATGAGCAAACTCCAAAACAACCATTTAAGTCCAAGGGAGCAAAAGGCTATCGCCTCTGAACGTTGCCAAACCTCTGCGAGGCCTTGTGCACCAATGAGCCAATCCCCATGGGCTTTTCTCTCAATGTTGGCTAGATCCTTGTAATTTTCTACATGTATCCCTGAACCAGCGTACAGTGCCGTAAATGCCAAGGGCAGGCGAATGTCATAAAGCGTTAGATTATCCAGGCAAACACATCCTAATTGGAGAAAAGCTTGAAGTTCTCATTCTCAGACTTTTGCCGGCTTATTATGGATCAGGGCTCTGTGTTGTATCTTGTGCCCTCAGCGGTGCCATGAGCAAATGAGACAATCTCTCATTAGCAGGATAAATGCAACAGTATGTTTCCCTTCTTTGCCTTGAATCGCAGGAAAGGCAAACCAACAAGGCTTTTGTTTGCATTCGTTGGGCTCTGAAAGAACAAACATTTCCAAGCTCATGCACAATTCCAAGTTTGGTTTCATCAGCACATATACATATGCATTCTTTTCCTCTGATGAGGTGTGATGACAGCAAAGCCAATCAATTTCTCATTGGAAGCCCAAGGGCATGATTTTGAATCACGTTGGGAAAGGGTCTCGAGAGAACTTCCTCTGATTACAAAGTGTGTTTTCTGCAACTGCAGGTAAAATTTTGGAGATGTGCTGGAGACCGGGATTGGGATGCTATTACATGCATGCAGCTGAAAGCATCAAACCTCCGAATATTAACAAAAAAATCATTTGCTTTTGTTCAACTAGTTACTTTTTTTAACTAGTAAATAATGTTAGTTTATAAATGGATAGTTTGAATTTCCATATATGTAACATAACAAATAATAATCATTAATATTTGTAATAAAATGCATTGTATGTACCGGTACAATATATAAAGTACATGTTTATGCACTCTTCCAATCGACATTTTGGAATATGTACGATTTTGTAAAATGTTTTTTTTTTTATGGAGTCTCTTACGCTCACCGAGGCCATAAAAAATAAATACAACTGTTTCATTTTAAAATATATTTTAAAATGATTTTGTTTCCTTGCTTGCAAAGCTGTTTTTTTTTTTATTCTGTTCTAGATCACAGTGTATATTTATTACTAGAGACAGTCACCCACAAATGAAAACATTGTTCCAGACCTGTATGAGTTTCTATCTTCTGTTGAACACAAATGAAGGTATTGGTAATCGCACAGTTGACTTTTGCCATTGGCTTCCTTGGTAAGAAAAAAATACTATTAGAGTCAACGGCTACCGTTGACTGTCTGGTTGATATCTTCTTTTGCGTTCAGCAGAAGAAAGACACTCGTATAGGTCTGGAACAACATTAAAGGCCCATTCAAGAATGATAACTATAAAGAAAGCTTTCCAATAACTATATTTGCGTCTATACCAACGAACAACGCATGCTGCGGTTTCAAAGTGTGTACGTGTTTTTGAGAGCGTTTACGTGTTTGCTGTTCTTGTTGCATTTACACGGCTTTAACAAGCAGATCCATAGCATGCTATGCAAACCTTTCTGGTTTAATCGATCTTATCTAACAGTGAATTTTGCTGACATAGTCAATATAGTGAATAGAAAAGCAGCGCCTCGTCTTTAAAGGAAGTAAGACAATGTTGTCGAAATTATAGCGCTGGATACCTGAGGTCGTTTTATGTTACACTGTTTGCTGGCCTGGAATAATGATCTCATTTCCATTAATACTTCTCACCGTTTATTCTGAGGGCATGACAGATTGTTTTCCATTTATCCATTTTCGTTAATGTATCCTTGAAAAGGGTCTTTGACTTGTCAAACAGGGGTGGATTGTTCTGGACCTCAGCGACTGACTCATCCGCAATGTCATCTGCCATTTAAATGCGCAAGCAATTCAATTCCAGTGGATTCTGATTGGCTGTCAGTGTTTTATCATTCAGAGCTGGTATAAAAGTTACTCCAATAATATCATTCCTGTAGATTGTTATCATTAAAGCAGTGGTATGGACTCTGCTATTCTTTAATATATAAAACTATGTTTTTAGAACAATGTGGCGTTTGCAATGCAATGCGTTCATTGATGTAGTTTTGGTGCATTTTTCTTAGTCAGTGGTTTTGTCTGATTTAACAGTAGAAATATCTAAACATACTTTAAACGTAATAAATACTCAAGAAGCAAAATTGCTTAAGATGTGTCCAAAGAACAGTTCATTTTTCTTCTTCCATTGGTACATAATTTTTTTCTTGCTCCAGCATTTATCGCACTTGATACAGGGGGAGAAATATGATTTACAGCAATTTTTCACGACTTCAGGAGAGTTGCATTTCAGGCAGAGACACAACAATAGCTTTGTTTTCACTGTAACTACAATGTTCTCCAATGTTGGTGTTAGTATGCGTCTGCTTGATTGTAGGAGGTGCCGGTTTAGGTCGTAGCGTTGAGTGTTTGCAGCGCTGACATGCGTAATTATCACAACAGCGCTGCAGGGATAACTTTGAGTGCATGCACCCCAGCGCTGGCAACACTGATCCTCCAGAGAGATGGAGAATGAGAGACAGCTGCTGGCGCCCAACAAACTCTTGGGGTTCGGGTCTATTTTTCATGTATAACGGAGCCTATGCACTTCAAATGCCAACGTATTTCAGCTTAAATCTCACTGAATGCTTCCAGTATACTGTTCTCTCTTAGCAAACTGCTGTAGTCACAAATTAGAATATACACCAGCCAAAAAAGTTGCTTTCTATGATTAGTTTATTGCAGTGATTATGTTTCTAGTATGTTATGTGTTTGCTGACAGTTCTTCTAACCCTAAATCATGCATTTCTTTATGTGTGTGTATGTGTGTGTGTGTGTGTGTGTGTATATATATATATATATATATATATATATATATATATATATATATATACGTACTGTACTGTTGAGTGACAGTTCTTCAAGATATTTTGTTCTTAAATGTACATTTACATTCATGCATTTATCAGACGCTTTTATCCAAAGCGACCTGCATTGCATTCAAGAAACACATTGACATTCTAATCCGTTCTTGTTTTCCCTGGGAATCGAACCCATGACCTTTGGCAAGCACCACTCTCTACTGTTTGAGCTACAGGAAAGCTATTTCTATAGATGTATTATTTAAATGTATCACAATTTCCATTCACATGCAAAGGTTGTCAATGGCCAGTGGTGTAGTGTGCGCTTAGTCTATTCTTGGCCAGACGAATGAACTTGGATCACAAGACAGATTCTAGATTTATATCATTCGGTACATTTCATCTAGTTCCTTGTCCTTGAAGATTGGGATACGGTGGGAAGGAATGGAAGCTGGCCACAGGGTCTGTGCTGAGGACTGGATCTTGTGTTCTTTACTGAGGATCTGTGCTTTCACTCTTTATAGTAAGAGTGATAGTGTAAGTAGGAAAGCTCTTAGTTTGGAGTGGCTGCTCTCCAGATGGAGGAGAGGGGTTTCTGATGGGAGTCGAGCTGCGTGGGATGTGAGAAACAAGCCGGCTTTGTACATGATCCCTGTTGTGTCCTGATTCAGTTCCATTTCTCCTTCTTCTTAATTCTTCTTCAGAATAGAAAACATTAATCATCACCGCAAGTGTAGAGCTTCAGTGGAGCTATACGGCACAATTAAGCGTGTTTGATCAAAACTTGATCATTTTGTTTGGAAACTTTGACCATGAGTTGCATTACTGTTCAAAAGAGTCAGTTATATTTTTGAAAGTCTCTCCTGCTCATCAAGACTGCACTTATTAGACCAGAGATACAGTGAAGAAACAGTGATATTGTGCATTTCGTTACAGTTTTAAATACCTAATTATTTGAATGTTTTAAATTGTAATTTATTCCTGTGATTTAAATCTGTATTTTCAGCATCATTCCTTCAGTCTTCAGTGTCACACGATCCTTCACAAGTCATTATCATTTGATGCTCAAGAAACATTTGATTATTATCAGTGTTGAAATTCTTACTGACCCCAAACTTTTGAATGATAGTGTATGTTGGTCAGATTACGAAATATACTTTATATAAGGCTGGAATTGAAATAGTAATACCGACGCCATCATTACTGCTCATAACGCTGTGTATCCGTGCTGACGAAAATCCAGAGTTGAAGTTCAGATATTGCAATGACCATTTGTTTTTTGACACATAATGTTAGTGGTAGACCAATCACGACAGACTAGGCATTCTGACCAATCAGAGCAGAGCAGAGTAGACTCGTGGTAAGGACGGGTTTAGAGAGACTGAATCTTCAAATGAGCTGTGAGAAAATAAAAAATGCAGTGTGTTAAAGTGTGTTTTGACCTTGAATGCATGCAAACCTCCAAAACAAAATTAAGAACCTTCCAAAGCATAATGGGGTCACTTTAACTAATAAAGTCAACTTCTAACCTTCTAGTTGTGGAATAGAGTTTCCAAAATAAAATCCCTCATGTTGCATGCATGCAGATGTTTGTCCTGAAAGTCACTGATGTCCAGCAATCGCCCCGGCAAGGAGGCAGTTCCTCTGAGCTCATTTAGCCACGGGTTTGTCTGGATCAAAAGCTATTACTACTGCCAGCCTTACTGACCATTACTGTTAAAGCAAAGTGACAACAATGTCCCTGGGGAAGGGTGACCATGGAGGGCAAAAAGAGGCGTGCAGGGTTATCCAGCCAACGAGACCACAAAAAGACTCTTGTTTTCTTGGCTCTCTCTCTCTCTTAGTACAATATAACCAGAGAAGGATAATTGCTAAATTTAACTGCTTCCCTTATTGCGCGCCGGAGAGCTGCTTCTCCTGGCAGTTTTGGGGATGGTAGACAGGGGTAAATGAGAAATCTGTTCAGCTTATTAACTTTAAACCCTAACTTTTACAGAGCACTTATACAGAAAGAGGAAGCAAAAAGATCATTATTCTCTTAGGATATTGAGTGTTTCATGCTGTTCACTGTCAAACGCAGGTGGAGAGAAAGACCTGGAATATTTTTTTCAAACTGCTTTTTGTGAAAATGTCTGTATGGCATATAACGTGTTATTTTCTGTGCTTTCCGTCTTGTTTAAAGTTACAGTGTTGAGCAATACATGTATGCAGGTGCATTCACTAATAAATTTGAATAACATTTCAATTACTATCAGCATATATATATAAGTGTATTTTTATTCTTTTTAAATATGTAAATTTGAGAATTTCTTTGGTTAAATGTTTTCTAGAATGATGTTTGGATAATAATCGTATTGTATTCGTATCATTCTTTTGCCTCACCGAAAAAACTATCGGTACAGGTTTATTTTCACTATCTTCAAATATTTACAAAGAAATGGCAAGTAATATTGAATTGAACATGAAATTTTGAAGAGAAACATTTGGATTAATTTTGTTATTGTGTAAAGGAATCAAGCACACTTTTTAGTTACACTTTATTTTAAGGGGAAGTAGTTACGTTGTACTTCCTCACATGAGTACAGAGTAATATTCATTAAATATGCACCACCTTTTTGTTATTATTATAATTATGTAGTGTGACAGTCCAAAAAGAGTCTACAAAATATTCACTGCCCGACCAAAGAAACATTGCTGTTTGAATTTGAATAGGAATTATTGCAGAGATTATTATATTTCTACATTTGCATTCATGCATTTGTCAGACGTTTTTATCCAAAGTGACTTTCAAGAAACACATTGAAATTCTAATCTGTTCTTACATTCTATGGGAATCAAACCCAGGACCTTAGTGTTGTAAACACCAATGCTCTACTGGTTGAGCTACAGGAAAGATATAGCATATATATAGTCTTTCATTTCTTAAACAGCCAAGTGGGAAGACACGGATCTTGGCCATATTCCAGGATGACAATATCAAGATTCATCAGGCTGAAAGAAGGTTTGAGAGGGAGCATGAAGATCATTGAAATCTGGAGAATCATTGTCACTGTCTGCTTCTGCTGCTCCCGTTGGCTGGCCAACACCCAAACTCCCACACAAAAAATGCAATGTCATAAACACAATCCCAAACTGCATTTAAAGGTCAATAGTGTTTAGGGGATGGCAGAGTTAGTGTTCTCTGGCCTGACATTTATCTGAGTCGTGACCTCACAGTCTGTGGATCAACAGAGTTTTAATGAGCTTTTGCTAAAGGCTTCGCTGGCCTGAGGTTCACGGGGAAGAGAATGTGAGAGGGAAAAACTGTGGCAAGTTGTCAAGGTTCCATATGTATACCGAATGTTTCGATCATGTTGCAATGCGGTTATTTTCTGTGCTGTTCTGGGAAGTTGATAGGTGGTTGTTTACGGGTCCAATCAGAAGTAAGGGCTGATTTGGACAGAATGCGCTTTTGCTGTTAAAATAAAATGAGCAAGGAAGGTCTAGAGACGCTACTTTTAACTTGAGCACCACGATATGCCGTGTCATGCGCAAGATGCTGCATAAGATGCGAGACAGTCAAACACATCCGTCTAGCACATTTACATTGAAAAACAATGTAAAATAGTGCAGTGGAATAAAAAAAAAGCTTTTTGTGTTAACAACCCCTTGTCCAATTACTTACAAATGTAATACAGTAAAACCTTGAGATATGAGAGTCCCGACATACGAGCATTTCGAGATATGAGCAAGCCTTTGAGCACATTTATGCTTTGAGATGCGAGTAAATATTTGAGATACGAGCAGCTTACAGACGCTAGAGGTGTTCAGCACTCGCAGCAGCTCAAGCTCCTCATTTATGGGTAATTGCATATGATCTCCACTAGAGGCAGCTTGGTTTTACAGCGGGGGTTACCGGGGGCAACGAGTGATTCACCAGTATTAAGCTGGGAGCAGCACGAGTTATGAGTGTTCAATAATTCAACACTAGCTTCTGAGTCTATACAATACACAACACGGAAGAAACACTACACTTCTGTATTGTGTTTGCATTATCTACGTAATCCCTCCTTCTCCTCCTCCTCCTCCTCATCCGCACATGCCGCCAAAGGTAACACTGTATCGTCTGTCTCGAAAGTAAGAACTTATAATTAAAATCACATTTTATATCACTGGAATCCTTGTATACTGTAATTTTCTGTGTGTGTGTGTCTATAGCAATTAAAAATGTTTTTCCCATTATTATCAGCACTAATAAGGATGTTTTTCAGAGGGTCGGAACGGATGAATTTTTTTCCTGTTATTTCTTATGGGAAAACATGATTTGAGATACGAGCAATTCGAGTTACGAGCTCATCCTGGAACGGATTATACTCGTATCTCAAGGTATGCATTGCATTTTCTGTACTGCAGTATATCATTCCTCTTCACTTGAAAGTACATTTGCACATTCTGCTGCTGTGCATGACACCATAATGCATTGCTGTTTTCTTTAGCAGAAAATCTGCATTCATATAGCTGTAGTTTGTTTGTTGTGTTCTTGGCAGTCATGGAGAACGGCTGAATAAATTGCATGGTGATTTTGTTTCCTCCCCCTAAGACAAGTACTAAAATCATTGCATAATGCTCATAAAGCAAAGCTCCCTGTAAAACACTTGCATAAAACCCAGGCTTGCTGTCACAAAGCTTGTTATTATTTTTACTGTATGTTAAGAGTTTGGCACAGACATAAAAAAAAAAAATCAATTTCAGTGTTTGACATTTTTGTGCTGCGTTGTTCTTGGTTCACGGGGCTGGAGCGAGTCTCTGCAGACGACCTGACGAGGCCGTTTAATTAAGCTCTTTTAACTGGAGAGTCCCAATGGTAAATCTCTATTAGAACACTAACTTTTTTTCGCTCTTGTTTGACAGTAGAATCCCAAAGGGAAATTAAATCAATAGCTTATGAAACCTTCATGAAAGCCAACACAACTCTTGTGTATACTTTTGCCTTTTATCTCAGGAGAAATCTTTGGGACTTAATACAAGTTTGTCAAAAAAATAGGTCATTTTGAGTAACTCTCGACTGAAAGATAAAAGATAAGAACCACAGCGTTTTAGAGAACTGGTAGCGTAAATGGAGTCGGTCAGAATGAAAGATTCTCAATGCAATCTTCTAAATGCACGACACACCTCTTCAAACGTTTTGTTTATTTGAATGTGTAGCTTTCTGAACTAAAAGCTACTCATATTTTAAAGCAGTAAAACTACTTTAAAAACGTCAAATTAAATTGAACATAATTCCTGCCAACGCCAAGGTCATGGGTTTGATTCCTCAGGAATGCATGAGCTGATCAATGTTATACCTTCACTCTTTATCACTCTCAATCACCCTCTCTAACATTCTCTCAATCACTCTCTCACACACACACGCTCTCTCTCTCTCTCTCTCTCTCTCTCTCTCTCTCTCTAACTCTTACTCTCTCACACTCTCAATCACTGTCTTACCCTCACACTCTCTCTTACTCTCCAACACTCTCTCTCTCTCACCCTCACACTCTCTAACTCTCTCTCTCTCTCTCTCTCTCTCTCTCTCTCTCTCTCTCTCTCTCTGTTTTACCCTCACTCTAAGACTTTTATTATCTCTCACTCTCTAACACACTCACACTCTCTAACACACCCTCACACTCACACTATCTCTTGCTTTTCTAACACTCTATCTCACTCTTTCTCTCTCCCACGCTATATCTCACTCTCTCTCACTCTCTAATGCTCTCTCTCTCACTCACACTCTCTCACTCTCTAACACTCTCACACTCACACTCTCTCTCACACTCACACTCTATCTCACTCTCTAACACTCTCACACTCACACTCTATCTCACTCTCTAACACTCTCTCTCACACCCTCACTCTCACACTCACACTATCTCTTGCTTTCTAACACTCTCTCTTACTCTTTCTCTCTCTCACTCACTCTCTAACACTCACACACATTCTCTCTTTATCTCTCTCACACTTTCACTCTCTCTCTCTCTCTCTCTCTCTCTCTCTATATATATATATAATGCAGGCAGGTCAAGTGCCCCAGGTGTATGTTAAACGGATGTTCAAGGCTCTGACCGACTCATTAGTTTGGGTACTTCCCTTGATTGAGAAACTCTGATTGAGTGTCCCTGTACACTAATGATGTGACTCCAGCACTTTCTGTCACTGTAAGTCGAATGGTTTTGAATTGCAGTCGAATGAACTCAGACGCAGGAACCCAAACAGCACTGGTATCAAGTTAATATCACTGTGTATTAGAAACACGATATTTGAATGTGGAATATATTTTTGAGACTTGTTAATCTGTATTGATTGAGAAAGCATAGTGATATAATTGACTCTTATATAATATATAATTGTCTTTTGCTGTGACAGCTTTCATTATTTTTACTGTATGTCCAAGTGTTAAGAGCTTGGCACAGACACACACACACAAAAATCAATTTTCAGTGTTTGACAGCAAAAGTGATAGTCTTGGTCTTTTGTACATTGTGGAAATAAAACGTTTTGCAGACAGCATTTCTCATTTGCTTATGTGTGTTAGTGATTGTTGCAACACTTTTTGCATTAAGACCACCAACTTATCACGCCATCTCTTCTTATTTCCCCCCCTCTCTTTTTGTATCATCAATTTTCATTAACAGGTTTTTGAGACCTTTTCTAAAACCTGCGTGTCATTAAGAAACTCAAGCTCGCCCCTCCCCTCCTCCAAAACAACTTCTCCTCTATTGGACTTAATTGCTTTGTTCAACAAAGTGGCAATCAATCATACTTCTGCGTCAGTACCTGTCACACTAGCCAGCCATGAAATGGGGAACAGGGACACCGTCTATAGTTTGTTCTCCATAAACATTTTCTTCCGCCATTTGGTCTGTCAGTGAAGATTGAGAGCAGTTTAGCTGGAGAGTTTGGCAAATTTATTAGACGTCCATCTTCATTTCAGTAGATCTGCATTCAGTGTTTTGTCGTTATTGTGGGGATTTAAAAAAGCAATAAAACACTGCATATATAATATGCTCTATTATAGCAAGCAATTGAGAAACCTGTATTTTAGATAGCCTACAACATTTGGTAAGAATTTATTTAGTGTTCTGCTCGCCAGGTGAATGCTGCTTTTCCTATTACCTGTTGGATTGTCTGTTTAAGATCCGGACACTTCAATTTTGGTATGGATGAGAATAATGGAGATAAACAATACCATAGCATCATAATCTCATAACAATAATGTAATTCCTTATAAAATAAAATCTTGAAATCATGATTTAAATGCTTATACTATTAATTGGGATGCTTTGAAATTAAAACACCAGCAATATTGCATTTCCAATTAGCATTTATTTTTCTGAGAAATGTGTTTGATGGACCAGCATTCACAGCCGAGGAACGCAGATGAAAATGACTAAGATCAGGCCTTTGAGCTTTGAAATCACACTCATCTTCATTACTTGATTAATGAGGCAGAGATGTGTCTGCTTTATGAGATGAGAGGCTGCAGATAGCGATCTCACCTTGATGAGCTGTTCATTTCCAAAGGAAGCTCATCCTGATTCGACTCGACTCGACCTGTCATTATTGCTGTACAGTGTGTGTGTTTGTGTATGTGTCATCAGTGTGTAGTCTGACTTTGTGTAGTCACAAAGAACAATTACGGGGCATTTTCACAGAGCTTCTTCATCTTTCTAAACCCCTCCATTTGCATTCAGCATTTTGAATATTTCTGTCGTTTCATATTTTGAGACCAAAATGTAGGAGTTTTTGTTTTGTTTCAGGATATAAAAATACAAGTCTTACAAAATACTTGAGAAATACCAAATGTGATATTAAAACATTGCTATATTTTCAAATTATTTTAATAAGATATTATTTTCGTATTATTATAATATTATACATTGTATTCATACACTTCGTTTTTATTGGAACAGGCGAAAAAAATTACTTTTCAACATTGTTGTATTTAATTTATTTATTTTTCATTTAATTTCATTTTTATTTGTTTGAGAGATGGTGGGGAGGGGTAGCCCCATTGTACCTGGATTTTAGCCCCATTGTACCCTCATTGTAGCCCCATTGTACACGTACCTGGATTTTAGCCCCATTGTAGCCCCATTGTACACGTACCTGGATTGTAGCCCCATTGTACCCTCATTGTAGCCCCATTGTAGCTCCATTGTACCTGGATTGTAGCCCCATTGTACACGTACCTGGATTTTAGCCCCATTGTAGCCCCATTGTACACGTACCTGGATTTTAGCTCCATTGTACCTGGATTGTAGCCCCATTGTACACGTACCTGGATTGTAGCCCCATTGTACCCTCATTGTAGCTCCATTGTACCTGGATTGTAGCCCCATTGTACCCTCATTGTAGCCCCATTGTACACGTACCTGGATTTTAGCCCCATTGTAGCTCCATTGTACCTGGATTGTAGCCCCATTGTACACGTACCTGGATTTTAGCCCCATTGTAGCCCCATTGTACACGTACCTGGATTTTAGCCCCATTGTACACGTACCTGGATTTTAGCCCCATTGTAGCCCCATTGTACCTGGATTGTAGCCCCATTGTACACGTACCTGGATTTTAGCCCCATTGTAGCCCCATTGTACCTGGATTGTAGCCCCATTGTACACGTACCTGGATTTTAGCCCCATTGTAGCCCCATTGTACACGTACCTGGATTTTAGCCCCATTGTAGCCCCATTGTACACGTACCTGGATTTTAGCCCCATTGTAGCCCCATTGTACACGTACCTGGATTTTAGCCCCATTGTACCTGGATTGTAGCCCCATTGTACCCTCATTGTAGCCCCATTGTAGCTCCATTGTACCTGGATTTTAGCCCCATTGTACCCTCATTGTAGCCCCATTGTACACGTACCTGGATTTTAGCCCCATTGTACCCTCATTGTACCCTCATTGTAGCCCCATTGTAGCCCCATTGTACCTGGATTGTAGCCCCATTGTACCCTCATTGTAGCCCCATTGTAGCTCCATTGTACCTGGATTTTAGCCCCATTGTAGCTCCATTGTACCTGGATTGTAGCCCCATTGTACACGTACCTGGATTTTAGCCCCATTGTAGCCCCATTGTACACGTACCTGGATTTTAGCCCCATTGTACCCTCATTGTAGCCCCATTGTAGCTCCATTGTACCTGGATTGTAGCTCCATTGTACCTGGATTGTAGCCCCATTGTACACGTACCTGGATTGTACGCCCATTGTAGCCCCATTGTACACGTACCTGGATTGTACGCCCATTGTAGCTCCATTGTACCTGGATTGTAGCCGCATTGTAGCCCCATTGTACCCCCATTGTAGCTCCATTGTACCTGGATTGTAGCCCCATTGTACACGTACCTGGATTGTACCCCCATTGTAGCTCCATTGTACCTGGATTGTAGCCCCATTGTACACGTATTGTACCTGGATTGTACCCCCATTGTAGCTCCATTGTACCTGGATTGTACCCCCATTGTAGCTCCATTGTACCTGGATTGTAGCCGCATTGTAGCCCCATTGTACCCCCATTGTAGCTCCATTGTATCTGGATTGTAGCCCCATTGTACACGTATTGTACCTGGATTGTACCCCCATTGTAGCTCCATTGTACCTGGATTGTACCCCCATTGTAGCCCCATTGTACCTGGATTGTAGCCCCATTGTACCCCCATTGTAGCTCCATTGTACCTGGATTGTAGCCCCATTGTACCTGGATTGTAGCCGCATTGTAGCCCCATTGTACCCCCATTGTAGCTCCATTGTACCTGGATTGTAGCCGCATTGTAGCCCCATTGTACCCTCATTGTAGCTCCATTGTACTTGGATTGTAGCCCCATTGTACACGTATTGTACCTGGATTTTAGCCCCATTGTACCCTCATTGTTGCTCCATTTGTACCCTCATTGTTGCCGCATTGTAACCCTGTTGTACCCTTATTATACCCAGATTGTACCCCGAGTCAGATTTAATTGTATCAATCACTGATGCTCCAGAGTTATATTTTGTCTGTGTGTGCACATATGAATTTCCCCTGTCCTTGCTTTTTTGATTTTGCGATAGGCATCGTATCTTATTTGGCCTCTGGAGATATTGTCCTAGATTCTCTCAGTGCTGCGCAGAGCAGTCATTCGAGCTTGTTCGACTAATTGAATATTCAATAAGCGTTTAGACCACACTGGAAGGTGTGCATTGATTGAACTCCTCCAATAACCACCAGCCCTCCAGCCCAACCACAGACATTCTCTTCCTCCGAGTCTGAGGCTCAAGACTGTGTGAACCACATTTGCTTTGTGAATGCATCATTTTTATTAGGTCTTTTAAAATTATGAACTAGTCTGATTTTATCCGGTCTTTTAAGTTCTAAACAAACAAATAAAATAACCTAAAAACAGCACTAAAGCACTATTTCCATGGGGTTTGTTTTCTAAATTTTAATTAGAGTACAATTATAAACATGTTGTCATTGCATGTAAGATTCGGTTACTGAAGACCCCTTGTACATTATTTTATATATCTTTTATTGTTCAGATATTTGGCCTGTGAATTATTATTATTATTATTATTATTATTATTATTATTTTATAATGGATACTCACAGCTGTTTGCTTGTTAGAAGAAACTGTTCAAACAAATGCATCCAGAAGTCAGTCATTGAGTTTTTTTGGAGAGTAAATCAGGACAAAACTAATCATACAATGTACAATACACAGATTCATAATGTCTAGACCAGAAAATCTCTGCTTTTCTAATAAGTGTTATTTTTGTTGTTTTTAATATGAACACTGCTGTTGTTCGTTCCTCTGGGAGAAACGGCATTACCTTGAAAAACATTTTATCCGGCTATGGAACAGTTGTTTTTCTCCAATTCTCTTATCGTGCTTGAATTCCTGTCTTTCAGAGGTTTTCTGCAGGCAAAGACAATATTCCCCAGCGTCTGCTCCATCTTTTGTCAAAGGAACGTATACTTAACTTAAAACATGTTATTTCTTGAGAATTTTATAATTTAGGTGGAACAAACATAAGGTATTTTTGTTGGGAGGTGATAGAGGCCGATATTCCTTTGAAATCGCAACGTCTTCATCTGGAAAGACTGCATTAAATTGCCATTTCTCCGACTCTTCCAGCGTTGACTAGTCCTTTAATAACGTCTCTTTCAGAAAGCCCTTTTGTTGTTCTGTGCCGTTTTTCCACTGAATTCTGCTCTGTTTCTTCTCATTAGCATTTTAGAGGAAATTATTCTGATGGAAGCTTGGCCAAACGCACCAAAGATGGCATTTCCTAAAAATTGGGATTTGATTGCCTTAGCACACTTTTGAATGGAGGAATTATGAAGGAATAAAGTTATTCGACTTCAGCAACCTTGTCTGTCTGGCGGCCGCTGGACCATTTATCTTCCTCTTTTATTGTTCATTGCTCATTAGTCTTGATTTAATTTTCATATCCGGTGCTCACAAAGTCAAATTAAATAGTAGTGTGGGCTCTCTCTCAGTTTCTCTCTCGGTTTCTGTCTGGTCCAATGCTAAATGGTTGAATTTGATCTAAAGGATAGAACTTAGTATTTTGGTTCAATGAATGTTGGAGATGCATTCAATTTAATTTAGCTTTTTTTCTTAAATGGCTGAAACGAAGATACAAAAACTCTATGCCTTTAGTGTGTGTGTGTGTGTGTGTGTATGTATATATGTGTGTCACCCTTGGTCCTATCTGTCTGTCATCTTTGTCATTTCCTCTCGGTAAGGTCTTTGGTAAACTTCCTGTCTATCGTGCCAGCACTTCCTGTTCACTTCCGGGCCCTTCTAGGTCTTTCTGCACCTGTCTTGTAATCACTTACCTCATCAGTGTCCTCAGGTGTTTCCCATGTCTTTGTCTACATGCATCCTCTTGTGTTTCATGGTCCTTGTCAATTGTTGAATCTGTTATGTGACATCGCTGTTTACAGTGTGTGTGGATGCTCTCCACGTCTGTGGTCTCCTAGTTATATCTCCAAGTTTCCTAATTACCAGGTTTAGCACCAGTAGTGCAATGTTTTTGTTTTCGGCTTTTTGGAATAAAGGGAAGTTGCATTGAGAACCTGTTGTCCGCGTATCTCTCAACACGCTCTCCTGGATTGTGACAAAATATATATGTATGAGTGTGTGTGTGTATATTAGAGCTGGTAAGTGATTTAAATTTTTTTTTAAATTGAATTATACAATGTTTTGGTTAATTAAATTTGGCTGAGAAATTACCCCAAAGAGTTAGTCAATATTGTGTTAAATGAAAAATGCATCAAATAGACATGACATAAAAAGTAGCTTTAGAAAAAAAAAATAGGCTTCAAAGGCCGTGAGGGTATGAGTAATTTTTTGTTCTATAGTGTGATCTATAGCTTTAATTGTTTTTTTTTTTTTAAATGAAATGATACTCTGAATAAGAAACTAAAACTTGGGGTAAATGAGTTAGCCATTCATTAATTCTATTCGTTCAATCGACTAATTCATTTAGAAATTAAATGAATGGTTCTTTTTATGAATGAGTCATTGAATCATTGATTCACCCGATTGATTCGCTCAAAATTCATTGCAGCTGTGTGTTGCTTAAGAGACGTTCAACAGTTCAGCTCTGGCTTTATAGGTAATATGTTCATTGGGAAAATTGAGCAAAAGCAGACAGTATTGTCTAAAATATAACACGACTTCTCCTTTTTATTTATTGAACAGTTGTATCAAATTCAGTATCATATTTGCTCTTGAGTCATTCAGGACAAAAACACAACTTGTGCGATATTGCGCTTGTTACTCATGTGATCTTTCTTAATAATTTCATAAGATGTTAATATAAGCTTAAAAACTCTGATTTTAGGAGAATTTTAACTGTATTCCGTAGGATCCATCCCTGGTCAATCAACTGTAATGCAATTTAAGATGAACTACGCTATTCCACCGTCCCCCCCCCCCCTCCCCGCCTAAACTAATTAATTAAATCATGTTTAGCATACTTTTTACTTGTTTTCTGTCTACATTTTTTACATTTTGCATATAATTTATAAAAAAATAAGTAATCAAAAACTTTTTAGAATATGTGCACATTCTCATTTTACCCCTAAATGTGATGTAAAAGCTAAAAGTATGAATCTGAAAGGTTGTTTTTTGAAAAGGTTGCTTTGTGTGTCTGTCTCATGTGAGCACCTGGGCAGAATGTCTTCACGAGGAGAGACAAAATTAACAGATAATGCACGAGGGTTATGGGTATATTCAAGAATAATTTAGTGTACTGAGAACAGCGTAGTGCATGAAATTGTCAAGTAAGGGTCAAGGGTATCTTTTTGAGTCATTTTCTCTACCCACGTTCGCACTTTTACCTTTGAAACCTTGACAAACTGAGGGGGAAAAGCCAAAGCATGTTATAATAAAGGAGGCTAAACACATTTCAGAGCGTTTGAAGGTTACCACAGTGATCTGCCAATGCGACTGTACCATTAATCACTGAATGATTCCTTACAGCAGACTTCCCCCTGTCTCCTTTAGCAAGGATCGCAGATACCGATGCGCGCACACACACACACACACAGGCGATTAGCCATTTTTACACAGCTTGCTGAGTTGTCGAGGTTATCTGGTACAAGGTTATTTAAGTGCCTCCTGCATGTCAATGCTTCATAGTTGTGTGGTCTGCGCGCATGTTTCTCCAGCAGTGACAGATGCACTCCAGGCGTGGTGTTTCTGGTTTGCATTGATGCTGCTCCTGATGAGACGTGTTGTCAGGTCACCTTGGATACTGTTTTGTCTAATACAAGTGCATTTCAACACCCTGGTGTCTGACAAACACAAAACACTGCAGGCTTTGAATATCTGTGTCTCTGAATATGGCTGCATATCCAAACTTTAGATTCAATTCTCACTATTAACTATGACTTTTGCCTCTCTAATTACTGCTTGTTAATAGTAGTAAAGTAGTTAAGTTTAGGTGTTGGGTCAGATTGTAGAATATGATCATGCATTAATATGTGCTTTATATAAGAACTAATAAACAGACAAAATGCAAGTAATATGCATTATAGTAAATAACTAGTTAATAGTGAGAATTAGATCCTAAATTAAAGTGTTAGATTATGATATAACAGATCTGAATTATCAGTGATTTGTCCGGTTTTCTCCTCAGAAAACTGAAGGTATATTTATTCATCATAACCTCATAAGTTGGACAGTGAGTGGATGCTGAGTGATTACCGTAAATAACGCAATAATCCAGGTTGAGACTGTGAGTAAATGAGTTTACCATGGTGAAGGGCAGTAAAATTAGGTTGCCTGAAACCCCTTTAACCACGGTAAAAATTACACAGGACTTTTCCTTGTTGTCATTGTATTCAATATTTAATTAAATTATAAAATGAAGTTTAGGGTCCAATTCTCACTTTTAAATAGTTGTTTATTATCATGCATATTACTAGGATATCGCTGTTTATTAGTTCTTATAAAGCAGATATTAATGCCTTATTCTAGATGATCATATTCTACATTTCTAATCCGACCAAACAACCAAACTTAACAACTACCATATTAACTATTAATAAGCAGTAATTAGAGTTTATTGAGGCAAAAGCCATAGTTAATAGTTGGTTAATAGTGAGAACTGGACCCTAAACTAAAGTATGACCAGAAAGGAAAATCATTGTTAATAAGAATAACTTTATTGGATATTTTTAAATGGGAATTAACTATTAATTGCATGGAACAAAGATCCCACTGCATAAATAATTTTAGTACGTTGCAATACAGTTTCAGGAGTTTTCTGGTGGTTTCTAAGCCGTTGCTAGAGTGTTTTAAGTGGTTGTATACTGTGGTGTGTGTGTGTGTGTGTGTGTGACTGATTGCCTTTTGATGACTGATGGGTTTGATCAAATCACTAATACTAGGTTATGTTGCAATTAAGTGGGAATTATATATTGAGTGCATCATCTTTGTTGAATAAAGGTATTAATTCTGACACCAAACCTTTGAACAGTATTGTAAATATTTTACAGTTGCACGATTAGTTGGATAAGTTGAGAATCGTATTTTCGTTGTTGTTGAGATCACGATTCTGAACAAATATACTAAAGCTTCTGACTTTAATTTAAACATTAATTGCTGCAGTCTGTTTAAAAAAATATTTAATTCGATTTATTTTATTTTATTGGATTGGATGATTCATTTAGTGACTCACCCATACATGATCTATTAGTTTCATTACTGGATGAATCAGAGTTTTTGAATGAATGATTCATTGTCACATGACGCCAACAACTGGCATTTCTTTCTTAAGGAAAACTCTATTTTGAACTTTAAACTTGCATCCCAGTATATCTGTGGTATTTAGAATTATTGAGCTCAAACGGTAGAGAGTGGTGCTTGCAACGCCAAGATCATGGGTTCGATTCCCAGGGAAAGCAAGAACTGATTAGAATGT
>JAWRVZ010000015.1:940000-1007500 GCA_037043235.1 Rhodeus uyekii
AACGTGACTTGCATTGCATTCAAGAAACGCATTGAATTAGTTCTTGCTTTCCCTGGGATCAAACCCATGACCTTGGCGTTGCAAACACCAATGCTCTACTGATTGAACTACAGGACTATCTGTTTTTACTGGATTTTTTTTTAACACCTTTAGCATGTATTTTGTCTTGTTTCAAGGAATCAATCTTGTTTTTGTCTAATGGCAAAGTCATGTTTTTGTTGTTGTTGTTTTCATGCACTCAGCAATTTTGAGATTAAGCTTTGCTTCCATTGCTTTTACATTTACAGAAACATTCATGCATTTATCAGACACTTTTATCCAAAGTGACTTGCATTGCATTCAAGAAACACATTGACTTTCTAATCAGTTCTTGCTTTCCTGGGAATCGAACCCATGACCTTGGCGTTGCAGTCGCACCAATTATTCCTATCTATATTCTGAAGGTTTTTACAGACGAGTAAAAGTTTGGTACAGTTTTCTGAATTGCTAAAACACATTTCTTGAAACCATCACCCACTTTCTCAAAACCATAAACACAAAACCAAATCTTCAAACATCTGACTCATCTCTTAAAATCAAACGATAGCCTCAAAACCGTTTTATCCGTGATCAAAATCAAATTTTATCTCTTGCACACAGACGCTCAAACATATATCAACAATATGAAGTCATTCACTAAACTCTACAGATCATAAAATGGAGAATGCAGAGCATGCAGTCACCGAAAGTAAGTGCATTGCAACACACTAAACAAACTTTGCAGTTACGTAAAAAGCTATAGCTAGTAATCGCAAAGGTGGATGCATTGTGTACTGTATGCACTGCAAGCTTAATATTGCACAGCACCTACCTGACACAAACTAGTCAAGATTGACTGATGCTAGAGTCGACTGCAGTCATTAGCCGTAGGTTAGTTTGAGCATCTAAGCAAGCTTCGTCCTTCTGCAGCCCGAGTGTCTAATGCATTCACCGCATGCACATTATTTAGATTCCTCAGCCGATAATCTTATGTTGCCAGGACAACCTGATAGTCAAAACAGCTCATTAGTAATAACAGCGACGGCCGGGATCGCCCCTCTACCCTCAACACCAGCATTCAGAAAAACATTTATGGTGCCAAGCCATCCAAAGCCAGTGACCTTGATGGGCTTTTTAAAACAGACCGAGAGGCTTAATGGATCTTTACACCCAAGATCACTGTACCTGGGGGAATACATTACAAGATACTTAATCACTGAGAAAAGTGGCGACAGACACGGCAACTATAATTGGGCTTCGGCTTTTAATGTGACTATTTTATGCAGTGTAAAATATCTATATATTAATGGCTTTCAAATCTTTGAGATGTGCATATAACCCTGAAAGTGTGCGATTTGTAGCTTATTCTGCAGATGATGCTTCAGCTTAAGAGCGCTGGGCCTTTTTTTTTTTTAGCTGAATTTGGCCTTGAAATACGCATTTGTCTTTGAGTGCCGCTTGACCTCAAACTCGGGCTTGAATTTCACTGAAATTCTAGTCAACAAAAGATTATATTTCAGTTGACTCAACTTCTGCTGTAGGATTATTCTACACAAAGTCCTTAATATTCGTCCATCCGTATATCCATCCATCCATTTATCCGTATAGTGATGCCTACATCCATCTGTTAATCCATCCCTGTATCCATCTGTCGGTTCGTTCAGTAGCTTGAAATATTACAATGCAACAAGATGTATGGGAATGTTTTCTTCTTTTAAAAGCCGAGAAGCCTATTTACTTTAATTATCACACATGCACCATTGATTTTCCTCCCCCTGCTCTGTGACCCTCCAAACAGACCTGTGACCTATTTTCAGGTCATGTTGAGAGCCGCTGTTATTTCTGATGCCACGCAAAGTGCTGGCCTACGCAGATTCATGCGAGGAGCCGACGGCCAGGCTTATCGGGACAGAAGCAACGGCTGTGATCTCTGTGACTAACGCCAAGTCGCTTCAACTCGCCCTTCTCTCAAACTCTGGCCTGTCTCTGACTCGTGTCCACTCTTTGTCATCATGTTCCTACAGCTAATTTGTTCTTCTTGCTGGCTGACCATGGCAGATAAGAGTCAGGACCCATCAGAGCCACTGAAGCGGGTTGCCCGGGCGAGTGCCTGACCTAATTGCTTGACTGCACTTCATCCAGTGGGCCGTAGAGGTGGAGTGAGGCTCTTCTACCTTCTGCCGGTGTGTCTAAATTGCTTGCTTGAAAAAGGTAAGCTTAATCTTCTCTGAGACATTAGTGAGCAAGGGCTTGTATTGGCTACACTTGAAATGTTCTGTGGAATGGACTGAAAAGTCTCATCTTTACCCGTGAGGCGTATGGACCGCTTAAATTAGCCCTACATGCCCAATACATATGAATCCTATACTGTGTCATAATTGATACGCAGATTTTTAAGGCCTCAAAATGATCTGGAAAGCTTGTTTCACACAATATATTGTAGTCCTTCTGTCATTTTCTTGATCGGTTGTACTTTTATTTTTCTAGTAATACCTCGGTTTATGAGTTTAATTCGTTCCAAGAGCTCGTATCTCAAAATTCTCGTAAACCAAAACAATTTTCCCAATAAGAATGCAATAAAAATCACTCGATTCGTTCCACACGACCATAAATGCCAATTTTAAATATTTTTGGGGTTTTACCCTATTAATTACAGTTAACATTATAACCATTAAGATCTCATATAAATACTAATTAATAATTGACAATTAAACTCTAAAAATACTTGAATTTACTGTATCGCACTTTATCTTTGAGTCGCGTCGCTGCTGGCGTGAAGGAGACGAGAGGAGGGTTTTACTGCTTACAGGGAGAATTTCATCCCTTCTTTCTTACTCATCTTGAGGTTGTTGTCTATATGCTGTACTGTACGTATATATTTCACTACGTGAAAAATAGCGATCACAATTAATGTGAACAACACGAGGTAAAACCGCTGTAAATCACTTATAAAAGTATCACTGTGGTGAATGATGAACCAAACCGAGCGACGCTGAGAGAATGAACGAGTGAAGGGGTGATGGGCTTTGTGAGAGGCTGTCGTCAGGATATTTCCAGTAAAAATGCGTGTGAAGATGCTGAGCGTTAGGACTTTTCCACAAAAAAATGCACGTGGGTGAAAAATGTTCGGACACCGATTTGCTCGTGTACAAAAGTCACTCTTAAACCGAGGTATTACTGTAATTGTACAAACGTCCACCTTCAGCTCGTGCTCCAAGTGTTTTGCTGTGACAAACGTGATTTTTATACAGTGAACATAAGGATAACTTTTTAATATTGTTAGCAATATTTCAAGATGAACACTTACTGGACTGAAGCGACTTTGATGGACTTGATTATCTATATAAAATAATAAATATGATTTTGAGGAAGATTCATTACCGGTACTTCATCTAGCAATCATTATTACGTTGCATTGTATTTTATGTTTTAAATATGCTTTGATCATAAAGCTAAGCATTTAAATATTAAATTACTAAGACATATTGTGGGCAGATAAAGACTGATATTTACATGCATTTTATCTGCTATACATTTATAAAGACCACATTACACGTAATCAGAATTAAATCTTAAGGCCCAGTCACACAGCGAAAACGCATGAAGAACGCACGAATTACGCACAGATTTTCGTTTCTGCGCAGCGTGTGCGTCATATGCGTAATTAGTCGGTGGAACGAACGAGGACCGTCAGTGATTGTAAGTGGATGTGCGTCGAAGGTGGTTTGTGCGTGATTTTGAGTTTTGAACGGTTCAAAAATTTTCTGACGCACAGATGTGCGTCGGTGTGCGTTATTTATGAGTCGGCGTGCGTAGTTTATGCGTTGAGTATGCGTGACATGCGTGGGACACGCGTCGGCCGTCAGTGCTTATGCGTCGGAACTGGTTCGAAAGCGCGCACGTCCACTGACGCCCCACCTTCATATCACTCATGAACCGCGCACCGCGGCGCGCGTATCACGTTCATTCCACTGACAATGTGGATTCTGAAAGTGCTTGTTCGTGGAACGTTCGCGAAGCGCGCGTGTTGGGACGCGCTCCGGCAGTGGTTCATGCGTCGGGTGTTCGTGGAATACTTTGGTCAATTTCTCTACGCACAAGCACGCACAAACCCAATCTATGCGTGATTTGTGAGTAATTAATGCGCGATCGGCTGTGTGACTGGCCCTTTACTGTTTGGCCGTGTAAATATCATTATATTCACCCAATTGCATATTTTTGAATGAAATTGAGGACCTCGAAAACAAGTGCCATAGTCTTACTATATGAGCCTGATGCATCGAAATGATACGCAACAAAAACCACGCATGCAAACTCTTTTGTTGTTATTTGGCAATAGTTTCATTGAACAGAAAAAAGGTTTAAAATGTCAGGCTTTACAGGCTTAAATCTGTACCCATTCACATCTTTCAAGAAGTCATAAAAACACATTGTAACATATTTATTGTATCAAGAAATGCCATTTTTTTAATTGCAAGAAGCCTTGACTAGCCAGACTCCAAAAGAAATGCAAACAATTAACTTGTAATTCAACTCTCCCTGCCATACAATCTGATGTGGCAACGAGATAAACAGTGGCAGGTGAGATCATTTAATGTCGACAGGCAACGATTAATTGCTCAGCGGTGTTTTTAACTTATCGCATTTTAATGAGGCCGCTCGCAGTCATCGCTCGGGGTCCAAAGCTCTGCTCTGCTCATTAGGAGAAGCGAAGCTGCCAGTCATACAGTGAGGCCAGACCGGCGTCTGGTAAACATCCTGGAAAGTGATGAGAACGCACTTTTTCATGCGCTGCGGCTGCGGCCATTGACCTGCGTGTCACGCCAGAGCTTTTGATTAAAGGACAATTTCACTCATTGGCTAGTAAGGGATTCTTAGGCAGATGATTAATTACTGCTTTAATTGAGGTAATTAAATGATGGGTGCAAAGGAGAGTCAATGCAGCAAGCAGAGAAGCCCGGAGAGATTGGAGGTCTGGCCTGCGGTGTCACACAGGCAGATTGCCATAATTACTGCAAGGAAATTGAGGTCATTTCCAACCTCTCTCAAAGCTACATTCATAAAAAAAATAATGATGGCTAAATGGTACAGAAGTTGGTACACTTGATGTGATTGAGACTTCTGTCGCGAGAGCTTTGCCTGTAGTGCATCTGATGTTTAATGCATGCATTCGACACTGCTGCGATTAGCGCCGTCATTTCTGCTTAATTGAATGCTTCAGCGTCGGCTTGAATATGAATTCTTTGCATTACATTTCATAAATATGCTGAATATAATGAACCATAAAGTGGATTAATAAATGCATGATATTTTTAAGATTGCATTATAATGTTAAAAATGAGTCTGATAAATTGCTAACATTGTTCCTTTTTAAAGGGTTCCTATTATGCTTTTTCATGTTTTTTAGTTAATGTGTAATGTTTCTGTTGACCATAAAAAACGAGTCCACTCCAAAGGGAGATATTTTATTTAACTGAATCCAGGCACAAGAACTACAACGAAAGGCTCGATTTGACTACAATGCATTTTTCCCCGGTTCTTATGAAGTCACAATTTAAATAAATATTTAAATCTCCAACATTTATCTGTTTTCCGCACCTTTAACGAAGAGCAGCTTCCAGAAACTAAGAGAGTTCAATGCAGGCGATGCAGCAGTTCCCGCTTTATTGGGACAATCTGTTGTTTATGGATCAAATCTCGCATCTTATCATCTGTAGTTTCTATGATGTAAACAAAAGGCAAAGCTTTGCGTCCGATCGTCTGTTAACTAACATTACAGTGTTGATGTAGTGTTTACTGGAGCATTTGTAAGCTCTCGCTTTTGTAAAGTCGTCCCTTAGGAAAATTAACCATGGTTTTAAGATCCATTACTGTTTGTTTTCTGACAAATATCATGTATCAAATATCAAATATCCCTCTGAAACATCTGTGCATGAACAGATGAAACTTCTAGTTTGTTCTCATTCTTCAGTCTGAATCAGGCTTGAATTGGTTTCAAATTGACACTATCCTTAATATCTACATCTGAGTGCTAGAGCTCGTAGTTTTGGTGAGGAGCGAGACATTTCCCAAACATGTGGAGCCGGTCACAACACACTGGACCAGCGGACCAATCACAGCATAGTTCATATTTCGGATGGAGTAGCTTTATTGAAACATCAAGCATGAAAGTATATTAAAGTACACCCAAAAATAAAATCAAGGCTTCATAAAAGGCTTTAGAACTAGACACATCTTTTATTATAACATTTATATCCTGTCTACTAGATGACTCTGTGCATGAATTATTCCTTAACCAATCTATTGTTTTGAAGAAATCCGTTAAGTAAACTATTCAAATACTCACTCATAATGACTTTCACTTGTTTTGTTCCTGAATGAATCGTTTGTTTGAACGATCTGGTTGAAGAAATGAGTCCGTGTCACCTGTATTATGCAGAAAGAGTCGCTTAAAAACTATAAACTGTGAAAAGTGCAAGTGCACTTGAATTAAATGAGAACTTCTCAAGCAGAGCAACAGCAAAGAATTGAATAAGAATGAATTTATTGCATTGACATTTCTTTCTTGTCTCCTGTGTAATGAATGTCTGTTTGAACTTTGAGGGCAGAATCTTATCGGTTGGATCTTCAGTCACTTTCATGTGCTGCATGGTTCAGTGCTCTGTTGACTCTTGAGTTTAGTGGTTAGCAGCTGCTTCGGTTGGTCCAAATCAATCAATGTCCAGCCGCAGCATGTGGTGGTCTTCTGAAATGAGAATGAGTCCTCTCTCTCTCGGTTTGTAGATTTTAAGTTCATATTGCAGCTCTGTTTGATGTATAGTCTATTTCCGGGAAGAACTTGTATAGAAATGCAATATGGAAAGTGTGTGTGTGTGCATGCGTGCGTGCGTGCGTGCGTGTATGCGTGTGTGTTGTGCGTGTGCGTGCGTGCGTGTGTGTGCGTGTGTGCGCGCATATATATCAATCATACAAAATTTGACATAATAATTAAAAATAGATACTAAAAAACTAATACAAATGACCAAACACTTTAACTCTTAATCTTTCTCTCTCTCTCTCTCTCTCTCTCTCTCTCTCTCTCTCTCTCTACACTGTGCAGTATCTCTGCTAATAATGAATCTGAGTTTAATTACTACAAACTTCAACTTCATCTTTTTGAGCTTCTGAATGTCTCTGATCCTTGTGTGTGTGTGTGTGTGTGTTCATCAAATGGTTTTATTGCACACCTTCCAACCAACCAATCATATTTCAATATTCCAATATATATTATATTCCAATTCAAAACCAGGCAGAAATTCTCAAGTCAGTTCTCTAAACAGTGCTCAACTCTGAAGTGTTGTTCTTATTTGAAACTGTAGCTTGTCATGCTAATCAAAATCTCAAGTAGCTTCCTCAAGACTGGTTAGTTTCATCCAACATGTCTGTTCATGGGCAGAAACATTAATGATACCAGATTAATACGAAAAGCAAGAAAAAAAACCCCTTTGAATATAAGTGAAGGCAGAAAATGGAGGAGACGAGTTTTGCTCCTTTGCGCTCGGTGCCTTCAAAGACTCTCAATCTGGGTCACTGCACTTTGTTTCCCCAGTTCGGCTGTCAAGTTGAATATGTAGAGACTGGCCTTGCCTGAGGCCCTCGCTAAAAGATATCAGTTTGCGGCGAGTCCGCGGAGAACCATAGGCAGGAAAAATTAAGTCCTGTAGACTGAACACGGTCCCCACAGGCTGCAGGTCCCATAGGCTGCGGCCGCTGACTCATGAGGAACTTTACCAGCTGTCGAACTTGCATGCGCCGCGTGCTGCCGACGTCTGACATGTGCCGAAGTCCTCTATAACCTAGCGATAGAGTTGTTACACAGAGGGCGTCGTCGAAAAATGCATGCAATTCATTACGCCCTCATCTGAAAACTTCTGGACGCGCACTGGGGTTTGTGCATTTGTGTGTTATGACAGCATCAAAATGTCAGCTGGAGATGCTTCTAGCTGCAGTTTTGCTTCAAAACAGTATTCAATGGATAAAGAAAGCCGTCAAGCTGCAGTTTCACATCTTCGGTGCTGTTGAATGTCAAGTGTAATACAGTAGCAGGTAAAACTCAGTTCATGCAGCAGAGGAACCTGGGACTATAACTCTTGCAATAACTCTGAGTTTTCATTGTTTTATAGGAGGAATTTATATTGTTTCAAAAATCTAATGCACAACTTTAAATTAGAATAGTTTTTTTTAAATACTGGTGGATTCCTGTCCTTCAAAATAAAAGTGCAGAACTGTTTTAAATTAATGTTTTATTTTGTGTATATATATTTTTATTTTTTGAATGCCTTTATTATTAATGCATTTTGTATGTCTGTGTGTGCATCAGAATGTGTGTGTGTGTGTGTGTGTGTGTGTGTGTGTGTGTGTGTGTGTGTGTGTCTATATACGTGTGTGTTAAAAAAAATATATATATATATATTAATATACTCCTATTCAAACTTCATATTAATGCATACTAAATACAATAATTTAGTATATGTGTGTGTGTGTGTGTGTGTGTGTATATGTGTATATATATATATATATATATATATATATATATATATATATATATATATATATATATATATATATATATATATATATATATATATATATATATATATATATATATATATATATATATATATATATATATATTACAGCATATTCAATTTTCATTCTATATATTCGGAGCTTTATTCCACATTTTCAGTTTGCTTCCATATATTTCTTTAATTCAATTCCACACATTCAGACTTTCATTATTCTGAGTTCCATTCCATATACTCAAACTTAATATTATAAATATAATAATTTCCTGATCTGCGTGCCATAATATACAGTATGTATGTATATATATGTATATATATATATAATAAATATTTCATCACTATCTATGTTTGTATGTCATGCTGCAATTATTCAATAATGCCAAAAATAATAATGCTATGTGGACATTAACTTAATATTTTATGCTGAATAGTATTTCATTTTAAGAAGCTTTTCAAATTCGTGTTAACCAGTAGGTTCCATTGTATTGTGTGTTTTGACAGCAGCAAAATGTTTCATGAACACAAGCCAATCGGAGTTGCATCTAGCCACAGATTTGCGTCAAACAGTGTTCATGCGTGGATCCAGAAAGCCATCAAGCTGTAATATCACATCTATGGTGCCGTTGAATGTCGTCCTCCTTAGCTCTTCACCGAAGCAGAACGGAAATAGACCGGCGCGTGCAACTAACCGTATGGCTCATCAATCAGCGTACGGCAGGTGGTGCTTAAGTCGCACCCTGATGGATCTGCAGAGTGTGGAAGTAGAGCTCCAACAAACTCCAACTTTCTGCAAGACTGACTGTCGAAATAAACAACGTGTAAATGGTTGCAAATCAGAAGTCTTTAGCATCCAATGCACCTTTCAGATTGATGCCGAACGACTCGCTCGATAAACATCCAATATAGCAAATGTCGTTCCGGCGGCCACGTGTGAACTTTCCAGGGTTCGCGATTCATTATAGGCTGTTGCCCCTCATGCATTGATACTTGATGCAACATGCCAGATCTGTTGTATACTTAATTAGATTAAATTACCTGTGAAATAAACAGACTCGCACACTAAAGCACCTTCAGTCATAGCCAAATAGACTCCCAGCAGATGCAGCCGAGCCAAAATCTTGACAGTTGGTAACATGTCATGCCGGGAGACACAAGGTTGAACCGCTGGCCCCTGAAGCGCTGTTCTTTTTTCTCTCCGCCAAGCTGTTCATGTCCATTAATTAGAGCTGCCATTCCTGACAAAAAACCCTGACCGAATTCAGCTTGGAATGCTCTCTCTGTTTGTCACTTCTATTTCAGAATCTGCGAACGCTCAAGGAGTGACACTGCCTCTCTGTTTTGGTGTAAAATGTAGGTGTGAAGAGCAAGCCTGCGTTTGAGTCTGCTTGACTGATCTCTCTCGGAGACCCGTGGCACACATAAGCCATTCTCAGAGCTTGAGTTTCCAAAGAGGATGATTCCTCTCTCAAGTGCTGATTTTTTTTTCTCTACTGTTTATTATTTGAACTTTGGGAAACGTAACAGCCTACAGTAGCTGCTAAAAGTCGAGCTTCATTCTCAGTTCATACAATACGGGACACTGGGGCTTGTCATAATATCTCTGGAAATATGAGAATTCCTTCTCTTATCTAACTGTTAGTTTTTTAAACATTCATAGTGCGAAACATTCTTAAATTGAAATATTTGTATTGCTATACATGTATGTGTATATGCATTTATCCATACAAACACACACACACACACACACACACACACACACACACACACACACACACATATATATATATATATATATATATATATATATATATATATATATATATATATATATATATATATATACAGTAAAGCCTTGAGATACGAGAACAATCTGTTCAAGGACTGAGCTCATATCTCGAATAATACCCCCCCCCCCCAAAAAAAATAATTATCCATTCCAGCCCTCTAAAAAAAACTCCTGAAAAAATTCCTGTGATATAAAATAAAATGTTGTTTTAATTTTGAGTCTTATAAGTCTTACCTTTGAGACAGACGATACCATAGTGGCTAATGGCAGCATGTGTGGAGGAGGAGGAGGAGGAGGAGGAGGAGGAGGAGGAGGAGGAGGAGGGATAACGTAGATAAAACAAACACAATACAGAAGTGTAGAGTTTCTTCCTGTGTTGTGTATTGTATAGACTCAGAAGCTCATATTTATTATTATTGAACACTCATAACTCGTGCTGCTCCCAGCTTAATACTGGTGAATCACTCGTTGCCCCCGGTAACCCCCGCTGTAAAACCAAGCTGCCTCTAGTGGAGATCATATGCAAATACCCATAAATGAGGAGCTTGAGCTGCTGCGAGTGCTGAACACCTCTAGCATCGGCGTCTCTAAGCTGTCGTATCTCAAATATTTACTCGTATCTCAAAGCAAATGTTTGCTCATATCTCGGAATACTCATATGTCAGGACGCTCGTATCTCAAGGCATCACTGTATAACAATACAAATATAATAATAATTATATATATATAGAACATCTAACACAAACAGATACTAACCACTGTTAGTAGCAAAGCGTCACATCTGCTTTCAATCCTACTTTAACAAGAAGCTGCTGTTTGTTAATCTAACTGTGCTCTGAAGCTGTCAGTCAATCTGCTTCCTAAGAAACCGTGCTTGTCATTTTCGTCTGTCTTCTATCACTCCCTCACACTGGGTTTTTCTTCAGTCTGTCTGAGAGAAATGTTAACACTGGTTAACACATTGCATTTTTTATTTAATTTTAATTTTATTTAAAAAATCAAATATCATGTTTAATATCTGTTTGTTTTTGCTGAAGTTTTATACTTATAATAATCTGGAAATAAAGAGTGAAAGATATATATATATATATATATATATATATTTAAATATTTCTTTAACATTAATCAGATTCTCAAATTAGTGTCAAACAGCAGGTTCCCACTGTGACAACATGCCCCGCCATCGTTGAAATAAAAAATACAGTGAATATTACCTGGAGTAAAAAGAGTGACAAGTCTCCCCAGTATCGTCAAAACACTTCAGGTCAATCTGTGTCTCTCTGATCGCATCCCGCTAACAGACACGCTTGACATCATGTCTGTAGTCATGGTAACGTCACAGAATGAACACATCCACACGGGATCAATATGATCCATATCTGCTGCAGGATTCTCTGTTTTGATTAGATTTCCTTTCTTTGAGGGAGGTAAAATGTTGGCACAGTTCTGACGGCAGTTGACGCTTCAGACGAAAAGACGACGTCTGGGCCATTTTCTGCAATCGAAATCTCGTGGGATACTCGCCTCAAACAGAGTCATTATCTTAATGCCATTACTAGAGACGAGAGCTGCTGTTTAAACAATCTTTTAGTTTTTCATTTTAGATGTTCTCTGTGTTGAATGAAGTTAATTAAAACCGTGATAATGCTGTGTACTGACAAAGCAAACATTAGTACAACACTGAGTCAGGCCTTCTTTAAAGAAGTGGTTCACACACAAATCACAATTATCATTTACTCGTTTCATGTTCGGCAAACAGCTTATTTGTATGCAGCAACAGGTCATGATGACCACGTGTGTCATGCCCAAAAAAGCAAACAAGTACTGTAACTGTAGTCCGTTTGACTTCTATAGATTTGCGCTTTCCTGCAGCAGCTCTCAAAGCAAATATGGCTGACTGTATGGGATGTTTAACGTCATGACATTTGGTTATGAGACGCTGGAGAACCAGTGACATTTGATGTTATTGACATCCAACCTGCACCAGGACTGTTCATCACACAACGCTGACTTCAAATAAAGCGCACATGCTCTTTTATGACTCGGCAGATTGCCATCTTTCATTTAGTTACTTTGTCAGTCGAGAAAGAGAGTGTAAAGAGCAATACAATGAATGTGGAGAACATTTAATGAGAAATACAGCTTTCCTGTGTCTCTAACAGTAGTGAGCGCCGCTTGCAACATCAAGGTCATGGGTTTGATTCCCAGGGAAAGCAAGAACTGATTAGAATGTCAGTGTGTTTCTTAAATGCAATGCAAGTTGCTTTGGATAAAAGCGTCTGATAAATGCATGAATGTAAAAAATGTAAATATTTGAGCTCCAATTGAGATCTCTGACTTTTGATTGCAGACTTTGTGAGTGTAGTGTAATAAAGTATTTAAAATAACTGATAAATTGTTAAACAGTAGTTTGCATTCTGTAGTTAATGCATTACTAAACTACATACAAACAACACATTTTTCATCCATTGTCACTGCAATTAATAAAGTGTTATTGTTAAATTGCATAATGCTTTGTGGATATAGTTAGTTAGTTAACTTTGTTAGATACAATAGTTAGATACGTTGGGTCATTAGATTGGGTCACTTTAGATTTACTTTTACTTTAAATTAGGTCACAAAAAAGGGAAAATTAGATTAATTTAGTGCTTTAATATGTCATTTATTCATTGACACACACTTTTATCCAAAGCGACTGACAACTGAGGAAGATAGTAAGCGGTTGATCGTGAAGAGGCAGTGATGGACACAGGAAGTGCGTAAAGTGGTATAAGCTGGAAAAGGGAGGGATTAAAGGAAAGTGAATGCATGGACATTTTTATTGTTTTTTATTTGTGTTTTACCATCTGTTATTTTGTTTTTATTTTAAGTGCTCACGGGAGAGATGAGTTTTTATCATGAAGATGCAAAAGTACATCAGATTGCATACAATACAAAGTTTCAAACATTGCACAAACTAGTAGTACAAGCCTGGAGAATAGAGGAAGAATTTTTTCTTTAGTTGAGGTGGTGTGTGTGAGACACGTTAGGTGTTCACGAAGACTAGTATTGTATGTATTCTGCGTTCCGGATGAAGGCAGATCATTCCACCAGCAAGGAATGGTGAACAAAACTGTAATTTTTGAGTCGTTTTGAGTCGTTGCTCATTAACCGATCGGAGGTTTCTGGTCAGTGTGTAGATCATCCTGATGCTGTGAAGTGCAAACCTGCTAGATCGAGCTTTGATATGTGATCTTTGAAGGTCAGCTGGTCCTCAAAAATTACTCCAAAATTTCTGGCAGATGTTGATGGGCTAATCGTTGATGAACAACCTTTATTAGACATTAATTGCATTATTATTTTTAAGAGTTTGCTTCATTGTTTAGAACTACATTAAACCTATCCCCAGAACTAAACATTACCACTTTAAAATTATGCTGTTAATACGAATTACATACAAATACTCATCAGATCACGTTGTTAAAATATATCAGTGAGGATTAAGGGAAAGAATATAGTTTACACAGTGTGAAAATCATTATTTCTATGGAAAATCCATATAAAACATGAAAACCCTGTGTGTGTGTGTGTGTGTGTGTGTGTGTGTACTCAGTGTATTTGTAAACATTTTAATCAACTCTTAATAATAATGCAATTAATGTGAAAACTATTTACTGTAAATAAGTTGTTAAAGCATTGTCTAATACTTTACATATGTGCTAATTAAACAATAACACTATTAATTAAAATTACTTGACTGAATAAATCACTGTTTGTATATAGTTTATCACTATATTAACTACAGTTTATAAACTATGGATTAACTGTAAACTATAATGCTTGATTGCAAATGATTTGTGAGGTTTTTTTTATTACACTTTACTTTTTCAAAGTGTTACCGATATCTGAAATTTCAGCTCTGAGGTGCAAAACAACAACTAAGATCTTATTTAATAAAGATCCGCTGTGTTTATTGGATATTTTTACACAAATAAGGCACTTAAAAAAGAGCGTGATGTTCTTTGCGATGAATTTGTGTGTGTATATATATATATATATACATACAAATAAATACATATTGCATAAATAAGCATTATAGATTATATAATATATAAGATATATATATAGATTAAGAAAGTAAACTTTACATGTTGACCCTAGGTGTTTTTCTTCATACAGCTTCCATATATATATATATATATATATATATTGGAGGAATTCTTTTGTCCAAACGACAAAAAATACAAAATATTTAACATTTGTCATGGTTTTTCCCCGAGCTTTTATTCAATAATCAATATGTAGGAGTTTGTGACAAAATAGTCCATATTTTAACCCATTTATTGTTGAAGTATAGAGCTATATGTTATAAAAGCCTCCATTATATGGTTTAAAATTGCGTAGGCCTCAAATGCAAACATCGTAAACGTTGCACACCTAATGTTGGAAGTTGGAGGAAAGTTATAGTGGAAGAAGTCCCACGCTGAACTTTATATTATTACTTTATTTCAGTCAGCAGCGAAATGCTTCAGCCCACTCAAGACAACTTTTGCAATGCAATCACATCATTGATATGCTGCATAAATCTCCACTGTGACCTTTGGCTCGCAGTGACCTTTGAGAATGCCGGGTAGGTTGCAGTGGGGCCGGGATGCAGACTTTCATAGACACGTCTGTGGGTACAATGCATCTCTTGAGCTGGATAAAGCCTCCACAAAGGGAATAGAATATCTTCATAGATAACCTCTCTCTCTCTTGCACCCTGAATCTAAATCAATCCTCAATTGGCTTCACTCCGGGAAGGATGCCAAAACCATCTCTGCTCGGCCATGAAACCCCAGGACCGGTGTGAAAAATGGAGACTGAAGGGAGAGGATGCTCACAGAGTGCCGCTTTATGGCTGTGAACTCATCTGAGAGTGGCAATCAGGGTTAACTCTTTGTTTTCAACTGGAAGCCACTTGAGAAAATATAAACCGATGGATTACCAGCCCATTATGTCAAGGACTTCTGTGGGAACCTACTTTCTTGCTGAAGTCCTGCTGTGTTTGATGCAGGCTTGGATTTCTACCAAAAAATATTTGGCTTCTGGTATGATTCCAGCTCCAGCATCTTTACAAAATCAATACCGCAGACAAATAATCAGTCCTCTGGTGAACTTTTAACTGAATAGGTCATACAAAAATTTAAATTCTGGTCTTATTTACTCACCTTTATGTTCTTTGCTGTTATTTTTTCTTCCGTGGAAAACAATAATAGAATTTTGATGAATGTTCACAGATCTTTTCAGCAGCTTATGGTGATCTACTGTAGAAATGTGTGTATGTGTGTGTGTGTATGTGTGTGTATATATATATAGATATATATACCATTGTTAAAAAGTTTAAAGATTTTTAAAAGAAACCACTTCTGCTTACCAAAGCTAAATTTATTTGAATAAATACAGTAAAACAGATTTAAAACAGATTTTAATATAAATTGAAATAAGTTTTCCATGTGAACATATAGTAAAGTGTCATTTATTCCTGTAATTAAAGCTGAATTTATTAGATGATAAATACAGTAAAACAGTGTAATATTATACCAGTGTAAAACAGCTGTTTTCTATGTGAATATATAGTAAAGTGTCATTTATTCCTGTGATTAAAGCTGAATTTATTAGATGATAAATACAGTAAAACAGTGTAATATTATATAAGTGTAAAACAGCTTTTTTCTATGTGAATATATAGTAAAGTGTCATTTATTCCTGTGATTAAAGCTGAATTTATTAGATGATAAATACAATAAAACAGTGTAATATCATATCAGTGTAAAACAGCTGTTTTCTATGTGAATATATAGTAGTGTCATTTATTCCTGTGATTAAAGCTGAATTTATTAGATGATAAATACAATAAAACAGTGTAATATCATATCAGTGTAAAACAGCTGTTTTCTATGTGAATATATAGTAAAGTGTCATTTATTCCTGTGATTAAAGCTGAATTTATTAGATGATAAATACAGTAAAACAGTGTATTATTATATCAGTGTAAAACGGCTGTTTTCTATGTGAATATATAGTAAAGTGTCATTTATTCCTGTGATTAAAGCTGAATTTATTAGATGATAAATACAGTAAAACAGTGTATTATTATATCAGTGTAAAACGGCTGTTTTCTATGTGAATATATAGTAAAGTGTCATTTATTCCTGTGATTAAAGCTGAATTTATTAGATGATAAATACAGTAAAACAGCTGTAATATTATATCTGTGTAAAACAGCTGTTTTCTATGTGAATATATAGTAAAGTGTCATTTATTCCCGTGATTAAAGCTGAATTTATTAGATGATAAATACAGTAAAACAGCTGTAATATTATATCAGTGTAAACAGCTGTTTTCTATGTGAATATATAGTAAAGTGTCATTTATTCCTGTGATTAAAGCTGAATTTATTAGATGATAAATACAGTAAAAACAGTGTAATATTATATCAGTGTAAAACAGCTGTTTTCTATGTGAATATATAGTAAAGTGTCATTTATTCCTGTGATTAAAGCTGAATTTAATATATGATAAATACAGTAAAACAGTGTAATATTATATCAGTGTAAAACGGCTGTTTTCTATGTGAATATATAGTAAAGTGTCATTTATTCCTGTGATTAAAGCTGAATTTATTAGATGATAAATACAGTAAAACAGCTGTAATATTATATCTGTGTAAAACAGCTGTTTTCTATGTGAATATATAGTAAAGTGTCATTTATTCCTGTGATTAAAGCTGAATTTATTAGATGATAAATACAGTAAAAACAGTGTAATATTATATCAGTGTAAAACAGCTGTTTTCTATGTGAATATATAGTAAAGTGTCATTTATTCCTGTGATTAAAGCTGAATTTATTAGATGATAAATGCAGTAAAACAGTGTAATATTATATCAGTGTAAAACAGCTGTTTTCTATGTGAATATATAGTAAAGTGTCATTTATTCTTGTGATTAAAGCTGAATTTATTAGATGATACAGTAAAACAGTGTAATATTATATCAGTGTAAAACAGCTGTTTTCTATGTGAATATATAGTAAAGTGTCATTTATTCCTGTGATTAAAGCTGAATTTATTAGATGATAAATGCAGTAAAACAGTGTAATATTATATCAGTGTAAAACAGCTGTTTTCTATGTGAATATATAGTAAAGTGTCATTTATTCTTGTGATTAAAGCTGAATTTATTAGATGATACAGTAAAACAGTGTAATATTATATCAGTGTAAAACAGCTGTTTTCTATGTGAATATATAGTAAAGTGTCATTTATTCCTGTGATTAAAGCTGAATTTTCAGCATCATTACTCCAGTCTTCAGTGTCACACGATCTTCACAAATCATTCTGATATTATGATGATTTGATGCTCAACAAACATTTATGATTTATAATTTTTGTGGAACTTGTGATAATTTTAATTAAATGTGATAAGTGATTCTTTATTGGACATGGTTGAATTAGAAATCTTTTGCACAACATTATAAATGTCTTTACTGTCACTTTTGATTAATTTAATCTGTCCTTGCTGATTAATTTAAAATTAATTTTCAAAACTTTTGAAAGGTAATGTGTAGACATACTTTAAAATGTGTTAATATAAATTGTACCCTTCAGTGCAGCTCTCAGATTAAATATTGTAGCATTGGCATTACATCGAAGAATGGCAAAAAGTAACAAAACCTTCAGGCCTGGTTTCACAGACAGGGCTCAGATTAAGCCAGGATTAGGCCTTAGTTCAATTAGAGCATTTAAGCGGCTTTTATAAATGTGCTTTAGAAGAAAAGAAACATTACTGGTGTGCATCTTGATACAAAACAGTGGCCTATTTTAAGTTATGCCAGCGCAAGTTGCATTCAGTTGAAATAGCTCAAACTTGCAATGTTTGTATCTTTTTGTGTCTTTGAAACCAGCCATTAGTGTTTGGTAACTGAACCAACTTTTATAGTCCATTTCAGAGGTTTGAATGCAGAAGATTATCAGTAACAATTAAACTTGTTCTCAGAAGGCTATCATTGTTTTTGCCCTCAAAATGGTCATGACAGACAGAGAATTTTGAGTTCGGGGGAACAAAGGCAGATGGAGAGATAGAGACAGAGAGGAACATGTCCTTAAATCCACATGCCACAAACTCCAACCTTGAGGGATTTGTGTGCATTTGATTTGCACTGTAGAGAGTGCCTTTAAGGCATTGTCTACACGGCCCCGGGCTCCGGAGAGGGCCGCTTTCACCTCTACAACCCCAATGAAAAATGATAGAAATCTCCACAAAACACTGCTGGATGTTTCTCCAGAATCACAGGGGTCTGTTCCATCAAAAGCATCTTTAAGTATTCCCTCTTAAAGTTTGGCATGAATGCACTTTATTTATTTATTATTGTTTTTTTGGTTGTTTTTTTTAAAGGAGACAAAGGCAAAGACCTGGCTTGGCAATTGTCACTATGCCCTTATCATTTCATAACAGAAAGGTGCTATAATTGTTTCCGGTTCAAAGATTTTTATCATTTTGGGCTCAGAATTAGAGACAGAAATGGAGTGGAAGAATTAGACATGCTCTGCCATTTGCATTTAATGAGGTGCGGAAATCTTTAGCTGGGTTCTCTGGAAATTTCAAAGATAGCTCTGTACATCACACTTGTTCTTCATGATCACTCATGGCTAATTGGAAGATTTTCCTACCATTTAAAAATGTGGGAATATGAATATTATGCTAAATTATTTTTTTTCTTCAAAAATAGTACAGATAAGATAAATAAAGATTATTGTAGTAAACATCATTTTTGTCAAATTTACTAATACAAAAAAATTAAGTTGAGTCAACTCAAATATCCCAGTTCTCACAGTAAAATATCACATTTTAAGTTGCCTCAACTTAAAATTTTAAGGTAGCACGAACACTTACATTTTTTTTCTCAAGAATTTTCCGGTATTTGCTAGTACATTTTACAAAAATGACAGAATTGACAAGTAACACTGAATTAAACATGATATTTTTAGTTAGAAAGCAAGAAATATTTTTTGCTTGTAAAAGCACACCATAAATAAAAATGGTAACCTTATTTTGATTGTCCCTTTTGAACATAGTGTTTATGTAGCATTGCAACTAGATTGATTCGATTGTTAGTCGTTGTATTAGTAGACTGGTATAGGGTTAGGGTTGGAATAAGTTCACATGTAGTTGCAAAGTTATTTAGTTTCAGTAATGTGTGCTAGAGGAACTTTACTATGAAGAGTTAGGAGAAATTGAGTCTGCTAATACTCGGGTTAGTTGATTTGTGGTTGCACAGTTCCTTATAGTCAACTCAATGTTCAAAATGGACCATGAAAATAAAGTTACAGTTTTTTTCTTTTTTTTACAGTGTACTTTTATAAGAAAATACAATTTATTTATATTTAAAAATTTAATTCAGTTCTTTGTAATTTTTGTTACATTTACTAGCAACTACTAAGGTAAACTATTTTGTTTTAAGTGTAGTACAGTAATACCTTGAGATACGAGCATAAACTGTTTCAGGACAGAGCTCATAACTCGAATTGCACGTATATCTCAAATCATTTTCTCCCAAGAAATAACAGAGATTATTTTATCCATTCCGCCCATCTAAAAACCTCTCTTATTAGTGCTAATAATAATAGAAAAAACATGTTTTAATTGCTATAGAGACACACACACACAAACAAATTATAGTATATAAGGATTCCTGTGATATAAAATAAAATGTGGTTTTAATTATGAGTTCTTGCCTTCGAGACAGACGATACAGTAGCGGCTAATGGCGACGTGTGGAGGAGGAGGAGGAGGGAGGGATAACGTAGATTACGTAGTTTATATAAATTACGTAGATAACGCAAACACAATACGGAAGTGTAGTGTTTCTTCCTGTGTTGTGTATTGGATAGACTCAGAAGCTCATATTTATTATTATTGAACACTCATAACTCGTGCTGCTCCCAGCTTAATACTCGTGACTCACTCGTCGCCCCCGGTAACCCCCGCTGTAAAACCAAGCTGCCTCTAGTGGAGATCATATGCAATTACCCCATAAATGAATACAAAATACATCACAGGAAGACTCGCCGGAGATGCTTATGGAAATCAACGAACATGTGAAGTGAACGAGTGAGGCAGCTTGAGTTGCTCGCAGCTGCTCGTATCTCAAATATTTGCTCGTATTTCAAAGCAAAAAAATTGCTCAAAGTCTTGCTCGTATCTCGTAAATACTCTTATGTCAGGACACTCGTATCTCAAGGTATTACTGTAAATTTAAATCCTGGCAGGGTCGATCCATGGGTTTTAGACATTTTAGTAACTCGCCTAAAGTAATGCATACAATACAGAACTGTCTGTATAAATATTACTGGATAAATAATACTTACTGAACGCTACAGATGCCGTAAACAGTCATGTATTCTTTTATGTTGTGCCTTTGCCTACTTTAGTGAATTGAGTGATGCAAATGATAAATCCATTCTTAATGATCATTGCAATCATGTGTCTCAGAGAATCCAATGACCACACTGGAAAAAAACTACAGGGACTGAGAGAAAGAACAAACTATCAAATTCACAGTCAGAGTCTTGCAAATAAACTGAAATTGCATAAAATTACATCTTCACAGAGACAGCTAATTAGTTAAGATAAATGCAAGACAGTCAAGACGATAAGTGTGAATCCTCTTAAAAGACAATAAAACATGTTTTCACAGCCTGTGATAATAACAGCTCGTTTCCACTGATCATTAATCAGCGTAAAGGGGCAGTTCAGACAAAAATCTCTTTCCAAACACAAATCTCAGATTTGTTCCTTATACAAGGGGATTGTGCGTCTTCTGATGACTTGGAATAAAATGCACAAGTTTTGTAGACCACTGCATAGTTATTATTTTAATATAGAGTGAAGAGCTATGAAATTGTTTTGTGTTTGACGGGAAAAAAGTGACTTACCAGAGAGAATATCCATTTTTGTGCTTTAACTATCCCTATAATCCTTACAGTACATAAAGACAAAACAAATAGGGAGACTTCATTAAAATTTGTATTTAGTCATAAGCTATTAATATCATTATAAAATGATATTTAAATCCATATAAAAATATTGAATATGAATGGATCAAATGTTAATTTACATACAGAGAGGCATAATTTGTCATGCATTATTCATAATTCATTTTTTGCCTACATATTCCGACTACACTAAGTATTAAAAAGCCACTAATGCTGTGAGCATAGACTGGGAGCGCTGAAATGACACCTATATCTGATGTTTATTAATGTGCTTTATTGAGTGCATTTGTTCTCTCTGTTGTCTTTTCATGTCTGACATTTACAATAGTTGTAGATTCACCTTTTCATTGCATGCTTTTATACTTTAATGAAGTCTAACACATCAGCCTAATTTTGCAGACAAGGCACTAAAATAAGGGTCCCCTTCTAGACTCCATGCACTGTAAACGGTTTATCATATGCTGATCCATCCATAATGTCAGTGTTTGCCCTTAACTCCGGTCACGGTTAACGAAGGCTTCTCCCGTCCAAGGGCGTTTCATTATTCCTCTCCTTCTCTCCGATTGTGTATTGTGTGTGTGTGTGTGTGTGTGTGTAGTGTTTTGCGTGAAACACTCCTTGTGTAATGACTAAAAAAATCTCTAGGCAATCAATCAAGCTTTGTGTCACGGCACAAAAGCCTGCCCGCCTGCTGCTTTATGGAAAAGCGATGATAACATTGAGGTCTCACCTGATAAATAAATACAGAACTTTACCTTCGCTGTAATAGAACGTGATTCTATTGTTTCCTTGATTTGTATTGATTTGTTGTGCCATTCACAACTTTTATTATTATCTCTGTATGTTCGTGCATAACAACAAGCTCTTTTACACCAGTTATTTGTAATCTCAAGACATTTTCATACTCTAATAGAGCGACTTATTCCACTTAACCTCTGCTTTATTAGGTTTTGCCTCATCTGACAGCCGGTTTTCAACCATCTTCGTGACAATCAGATTGTTCTTCATGAGCAACTGGCGTATATAAGCATGATTATCTGATTGACGGTGTGTTTGTGAGTTTATTTGAGGTCACTTGGGTAGGTTGCACACACTAAGTTGGCAGTAAAACAGAGAGGATCCGTGAAATGGCCAGTGAGCTCAGAGAACGTCACATGTTGTGCGATGTGAAATATATGCCTTGAAAACTTGGTCTGCAACATGGCCTCAAACAGGTCATAATGTGATGTTCTCTAGGCTTTTCCTATTGTAACAACTGCATGCATTTTTATTAAAGGGCATTTTATCCATCTATTTGACTACTGTAGATTATGTAATTATGGAAGTTTTGTGTTGTAATAACACTTGAGACAGTCCTGCCAAGGTACACAATGTTTTTGGAAAGAGGTTGAGAGATTCGTCTTTATTAATATTTTAAATAATTTCTCCTTATCCTATAAGAATGTGATTTTAGGTTATTACACTAAGGACCATCACTTAAAGGATGCTGGCTTCATTATAAATTTAATTTTATTTCTCTGTAAATTTCATATTCACAAATCCAAATTCGCAAATAACAAACCCAGTTTTACAGCGCTTAAGAATGAAATTAAAATATACATGATTGTGACATCAAAATCTAAAAATAAAGCCACCAAAGTATTTGAACTTTGTTCCTCATTTGGCATTTTTATATAGATATGCATGTATGAACACATAGATTTATATTTATAGTAATGTACCCTCTATGTAATTATATTTTTTCTTTCTCATTTTCTTTATTTTTATTCGTATTCTCTGTTGTACTAAAGCATGTAATGTTCCTCTGTTGTATTGTTATTTTTGTACATGCGATTTGTTGATGATAAAGCATATATAAAAAAAAAAAAACTAAAAAAAACACTTGAGACATACGCATCACGTTTGAGCATCAGCGAGAACCAATGAGGTTCATTCTCGTGTTACGCAACACAAGTCAGGGTTAGTTGACCCTAAAATGTAAGTCCTCATTTACTCACCCTGGTTTTGTTATAATGCCAAATGCTCGTCTTTCTTTTTGAGACCAAAAAAAAGGTGCATAAAAAAGTGAATTGAACAATGGGCTGCTTTTACTCATTCATTTATTGGCAGGGAATAGCGTCCAACTCTAGCTGTGTCACCGAAAGGGATTTTATAGGAACCAGCATCTCCCACATAAGGATTGTGCAAATGCAATGAGATTTGTCTTGTAACTAATGTTGTTTTTACAAGACTTGCAGTAAAGAATATATTTCAGTTGAGTATACAGAGTTAAAAACCTTTTGGACTTTTCAACAGTTTTTCAGCTACAGTTATAAACATTTTCACATTGCAGTTTGAATGAAATCCCAGATGAGAAACTGATATGAGACTTTTAACAGTTGGACTGGTGCAGCTTCAGCAAATGTGATTTGTGGTATTGCAGTTCCTTTAAATCGCATCTGTAGAGCTGATCAATGTGATTCAGATACAGGTGAAAGAGAATGTGTTCCTTGCTTCTGCTTTTTGATTGCAGTTCATTGGCACTTAATAAAAAGATCACAGCCTTGCTTTTATTGGTTTAAACTGAAAGGTGACACCTTTACACTCGCAAGACCGGCTGACCAAAAAGCAATTTCACTCGTATGATGAGGCAGAAACAATTCAAACCATTCTAACTCCTCTCAGCTTTTTTAGTTTGATATAATACCAGTGCATTGCTTTTAACTGCTTGACTGATACTATGAAACATTATAACTGCTTTCAGTGTTGTTTTAGACACCTAAATGCTCTGTAATTTGGTTAGGAATATTGTTGATGGATGCAGAGTCTTTTAATTTATCAAGCCAGTACAGATGGTCGTACCTTATGGCTGTGGTACAAAAGTTATGGTCGGAGAATTTCAATTTCCCTCTCAGTCGGGGATCTTATACACTTATTCTGAGTCAATATATGTTCAATAGCTGCATATTATTGCTGTAGATATATTTCTCAGATCATTTTTGGGAGCTGATTTCATCATGTTCAGGTATAAATCAGTTAAGGGAAATATATAAAGAAATATTACATATTTGCAAAAAAAGTATTCCAGCACAAATATTTCAACACTCTTAAATTGAATGCATATTTATTTGAAAACCAATATTAAGTCTTGCTTGCTTTAAAAAATTTAAATAAATGAATAAATAAATGACAATGCTTTGAAAACTTTTAAAGATTTTTTTTTCTTGTTTTTAGCCTAAAGTCAGTTAATTTTTATACACTTTTCAAGAAAAAAAACACTCATTGTTCTGTTAAGCCATTTTGCTTAATGTATCAAAGTAAATGTAACTTGATTTACATATTTTACACTAGAACAAAATATTTAATTGTTTTTTGCAGCGTGACTGTGAGAAATAGCAAGTAATGACGTCTGAAATGGCAATTACATTTTCTTTCTTATTCCTTAGTGACTTTGCTAACTATGAGACCTTGACAGTTAAATTAATTCCAGAGACATAACTGAAAGAAAAAAGGAATGATAATTGACACAGATGTAGGTAAATGAAACTGTATAATAAATCATAAGCTGTTATGAGAGGCCAGAATGACGGCAACGCCACAACAATAAATCAAACACTACAATGAAATCTCTGGACCAAGAGGTCAGGGTTTACCTGGACAACATGGTAAAGTTGGTAGATGCTGAAACTGCCAGACTGGTCTCATTGTTCATGCATAATTATTAATATATAACATTTACAGATGATAAACATGCATAGCTACACTATTTTGCAGTCACACAGCCTTTTTCTTTTTTTCGAGAACGGAAAGGACTGGGTTTCAGGCTAAATGCACAGCTATACGCATATGTTAAATGGTAAATAATGCATCTTAGTGAAGGGCATCTTATGCTCTATACATGTTCACATGTTTAATAGTGAGGATGTTGCATTGTGTCTCCAGTGGAGCAGGTGAATTTAAGTTTATTTCTTGGCATTATAGGGAGCTTAGCCTTTATTTAAGCATAACAGATACAATATGACATGTGCATGTTTTAGATTGGATTGTGATTTTAAAGAACAAATTATATTTTTGGACCGTAATGCATTTGTTTGTTAGAAGTATACTGTACAAAGGTTTTGGGTCTCTTCTGCTCACCGAATCTGCATTTAGTTGATGATAAAACTAAAAAACTGCAAAGCAGTAATATTGTGAAATATTATTACAATTTAAATATTCCAATTTCTATGTGAAATATATAGTAAAGTGTCATTTATTCCTGTGATTAAAGCTGAATTTATTAGATAATAAATACAATAAAACAGCCTAATATTATATCAGTGTAAAACAGCTTTTTTCTATGTGAATATATAGTAAAGTGTCATTTATTCCTGTGATTAAAGCTGAATTTATTAGATGATAAATACAATAAAACAGCCTAATATTATATCAGTGTAAAACAGCTGTTTTCTATGTGAATATATCGTAAAGTGTCATTTATTCCTGTGATTAAAGCTGAATTTATTAGATGATATATACAGTAAAACAGTGTAATATTATATCAGTGTAAAACAGCTGTTTTCTATATGAATATATAGTAAAGTGTCATTTATTCCTGTGATTAAAGCTGAATTTATTAGATGATACAGTAAAACAGTGTAATATTATATCAGTGTAAAACAGCTGTTTTCTATATGAATATATATTAAAGTGTCATTTATTCCTGTGATTAAAGCTGAATTTATTACATGATAAATACAGTAAAACAGTGTAATATTATATCAGTGTAAAACAGCTGTTTTCTATGTGAATATATGGTAAAGTGTCATTTATTCCTGTGATTAAAGCTGAATTTATTACATGATAAATACAGTAAAACAGCCTAATATTATATAAGTGTAAAACAGCTTTTTTCTATGTGAATATATAGTAAAGTGTCATTTATTCCTGTGATTAAAGCTGAATTTATTAGATGATAAATACAGTAAAACAGTGTAATATTATATCAGTGTAAAACAGCTGTTTTCTATGTGAATATATAGTAAAGTGTCATTTATTCCTGTGATTAAAGCTGAATTTATTAGATGATAAATACAGTAAAACAGTGTAATATTATATCAGTGTAAAACAGCTGTTTTCTATGTGAATATATAGTAAAGTGTCATTTATTCCTGTGATTAAAGCTGAATTTATTAGATGATAAATACAATAAAACAGCCTAATATTATATAAGTGTAAAACAGCTTTTTTCTATGTGAATATATAGTAAAGTGTCATTTATTCCTGTGATTAAAGCTGAATTTATTAGATGATAAATACAGTAAAACAGTGTAATATTATATCAGTGTAAAACAGCTGTTTTCTATGTGAATATATAGTAAAGTGTCATTTATTCCTGTGATTAAAGCTGAATTTATTAGATGATAAATACAATAAAACAGCCTAATATTATATAAGTGTAAAACAGCTTTTTTCTATGTGAATATATAGTAAAGTGTCATTTATTCCTGTGATTAAAGCTGAATTTATTAGATGATAAATACAGTAAAACAGTGTAATATTATATCAGTGTAAAACAGCTGTTTTCTATGTGAATATATAGTAAAGTGTCATTTATTCCTGTGATTAAAGCTGAATTTATTAGATGATATATACAGTAAAACAGTGTAATATTATATTAGTGTAAAACAGCTGTTTTCTATGTGAATATATAGTAAAGTGTCATTTATTCCTGTGATTAAAGCTGAATTTATTAGATGATAAATACAATTAAACAGCCTAATATTATATAAGTGTAAAACAGCTTTTTTCTATGTGAATATATAGTAAAGTGTCATTTATTCCTGTGATTAAAGCTGAATTTATTAGATGATAAATACAATAAAACAGCCTAATATTATATAAGTGTAAAACAGCGGTTTTCTATGTGAATATATAGTAAAGTGTCATTTATTCCTGTGATTAAAGCTGAATTTATTAGATGATAAATACAGTAAAACAGTGTAATATTATATCAGTGTAAAACAGCTGTTTTCTATGTGAATATATCGTAAAGTGTCATTTATTCCTGTGATTAAAGCTGAATTTATTAGATGATAAATACAGTAAAACAGTGTAATATTATATCAGTGTAAAACAGCTGTTTTCTATGTGAATATATAGTAAAGTGTCATTTATTCCTGTGATTAAAGCTGAATTTATTAGATGATAAATACAATAAAACAGCCTAATATTATATAAGTGTAAAACAGCTTTTTTCTATGTGAATATATAGTAAAGTGTCATTTATTCCTGTGATTAAAGCTGAATTTATTAGATGATAAATACAGTAAAACAGTGTAATATTATATCAGTGTAAAACAGCTGTTTTCTATGTGAATATATAGTAAAGTGTCATTTATTCCTGTGATTAAAGCTGAATTTATTAGATGATATATACAGTAAAACAGTGTAATATTATATTAGTGTAAAACAGCTGTTTTCTATGTGAATATATAGTAAAGTGTCATTTATTCCTGTGATTAAAGCTGAATTTATTAGATGATAAATACAATTAAACAGCCTAATATTATATAAGTGTAAAACAGCTTTTTTCTATGTGAATATATAGTAAAGTGTCATTTATTCCTGTGATTAAAGCTGAATTTATTAGATGATAAATACAATAAAACAGCCTAATATTATATAAGTGTAAAACAGCGGTTTTCTATGTGAATATATAGTAAAGTGTCATTTATTCCTGTGATTAAAGCTGAATTTATTAGATGATAAATACAGTAAAACAGTGTAATATTATATCAGTGTAAAACAGCTGTTTTCTATGTGAATATATAGTAAAGTGTCATTTATTCCTGTGATTAAAGCTGAATTTATTAGATGATAAATACAATAAAACAGTGTAATATTATATCAGTGTAAAACAGCTGTTTTCTATGTGAATATATAGTAAAGTGTCATTTATTCCTGTGATTAAAGCTGAATTTATTAGATGATAAATACAATAAAACAGCCTAATATTATATAAGTGTAAAACAGCTTTTTTCTATGTGAATATATAGTAAAGTGTCATTTATTCCTGTGATTAAAGCTGAATTTATTAGATGATAAATACAGTAAAACAGTGTAATATTATATCAGTGTAAAACAGCTGTTTTCTATGTGAATATATAGTAAAGTGTCATTTATTCCTGTGATTAAAGCTGAATTTATTAGATGATATATACAGTAAAACAGTGTAATATTATATTAGTGTAAAACAGCTGTTTTCTATGTGAATATATAGTAAAGTGTCATTTATTCCTGTGATTAAAGCTGAATTTATTAGATGATAAATACAATAAAACAGCCTAATATTATATAAGTGTAAAACAGCTTTTTTCTATGTGAATATATAGTAAAGTGTCATTTATTCCTGTGATTAAAGCTGAATTTATTAGATGATAAATACAGTAAAACAGTGTAATATTATATCAGTGTAAAACAGCTGTTTTCTATGTGAATATATAGTAAAGTGTCATTTATTCCTGTGATTAAAGCTGAATTTATTAGATGATAAATACAATAAAACAGCCTAATATTATATAAGTGTAAAACAGCTTTTTTCTATGTGAATATATAGTAAAGTGTCATTTATTCCTGTGATTAAAGCTGAATTTATTAGATGATAAATACAGTAAAACAGTGTAATATTATATCAGTGTAAAACAGCTGTTTTCTATGTGAATATATAGTAAAGTGTCATTTATTCCTGTGATTAAAGCTGAATTTATTAGATGATATATACAGTAAAACAGTGTAATATTATATTAGTGTAAAACAGCTGTTTTCTATGTGAATATATAGTAAAGTGTCATTTATTCCTGTGATTAAAGCTGAATTTATTAGATGATAAATACAATTAAACAGCCTAATATTATATAAGTGTAAAACAGCTTTTTTCTATGTGAATATATAGTAAAGTGTCATTTATTCCTGTGATTAAAGCTGAATTTATTAGATGATAAATACAATAAAACAGCCTAATATTATATAAGTGTAAAACAGCTTTTTTCTATGTGAATATATAGTAAAGTGTCATTTATTCCTGTGATTAAAGCTGAATTTATTAGATGATAAATACAGTAAAACAGTGTAACATTATATCAGTGTAAAACAGCTGTTTTCTATGTGAATATATAGTAAAGTGTCATTTATTCCTATGATAAAGCTGTATTTTCAGCATCATTACTCCAGTCTTCAGTGTCACATGATCTTCACAAATCATTCTGATATGATGATTTGATGCTCAATGTTTTGATGAAACCATGATCAATTTTTTCAGGATTACTTGATGAATGGAACGATAAAAATGTTTTCATGTTTGATATAGTCACATCCTTGCTGAATAAATCTGCCTTTCAAAGTTAAAGTTGACCTGTTTCCCCCAGCACAATTCCCTCTGTATTTTGTTGATTTCTCTTTCGATCAAGAATGCATCACAGTACAGAAGTGAAATGATTGTGCACAGCGTTTTCATATTGACTTCAAGCGTGAGGATCTTAGCAATATGCGAGATTGAACATATCTATCAAAACCCTTCCGTCAGCAGTTAAATTAGAGATTAAAAGCTCTTTTGAAATCTAATGGGCTAAAGTGATTAATTATCTGATATATTTTAACATCATTAGCATAATCCTGCCATCATATACATTTATTAAGTGTAAAACTACCCCGGCGCTGAGTCAGCAGGAATGAAAGGTCAAATCTGCGGATGTGTTGTCTCCAGAAATTTGCACATAGTCATTTTCCCCCTGGGATTCAAGTGAAAAAAGGACATGAATACTCAAGAACCAATTAACTGGATTTTATCTGAGTCATTTAGATGCTTGTCAAGAATAGGAAGGGAGATTTTGGGCACAAATGGGATTCATGTTTTTCTCAAAAGCATGATCTACAGTAAATGTGGCCTGTTTCAAAGTGCCGCAACGATTAAGGAAAGAAAGAATCAATTGTGAAACATTATTTGGCTGATATATCAAGCATTCACATAGTTACAAATCAAAGTGGGTTTTTTTTGTGTGAGAAAACTATTAGGTATGTTAAGTAAGCTATAATATAACACAAAATGAATAGCATGAGACGTGAGCGATTTTTGAAATGAGGTTTTTGACTGTTTCACCTCACAGATTTTTACTTTCTTGACTTTATTCAACATGTTAATTAATAACTCATTATTGTCACGGTTGGTGGGGAGATGAGGAAGTCACAGGAGTCCAGGAATATACTTTTAATTATAAACTTTACAAACAAAAAACACTTTAGATACACAAAACAAAACTGCACTTCTTATGAAAAACGTAGTGGCATAAACACAGAGAACGATGACGATGAAAACACAACCATACACTGACAACTCTCGACCGGGACTGAAGGAAACATGGGGTTTAAACACACAAGGGAGGAATGAGGAAATATTAAATTCATGAATTTAATCGACAAAAAATATTTAGCTGTCAAATTTGACATAGAATCCTGTTACTATTTTTCAAACTGTTCTTCCCTCATTCATTCATATTTATTCAATGAATTTTCATTTTGATGTAAACTGTATTTAGACGGGTTTTGGTAACAGGCTTGTAAATATTGCAGACCTTGTGTAAACTAAATTTAAAATCAAATTATATATTTATTTTGACAAAGTTCATGATCAACGTTTCCTGAAGGTTTAAGAACTTCTGAAAAAGGAGCAGAAAGCTTCGTTTCTGTTGTTTCAGGGCCTGTTTTATACCATATTTATGGAAAGTGACAGATTTCTGAATCAGACAAGAAGAGAAGAAGGGGCAAAGAAAGAGAAAAAAGTCTGCAGGTTATTATGGAATAAAAAAAATTAAATCAATAAGAACAGTCAGTAAGTCAGTGAAAGGCAGATGCCATGACTAAATCACATCGCCTTGAGGATCGATCCACATAGGCGAGAAATTGCATCTGCCTCAGAAAATAAATAAAAGGATTAAAGCATGTATAATCTGATTAAGGAAAGTAACTGTTTGCTTCAACAGTGGCTTAAAAGACTTAACGCGGTGAAATGCCACATGGAGAACTCGAGCAGGCAGTGTTGAAGGCACTTCTGTCTAAGGCCTCTGGCATCAAAGCTCAAAATAAGAATCTGCAATGTAATTTGTTTATTTATTATAAATATTGTATTGTTATTATAAAATGACATATTCATTATAAACACACCGGACACTTTATTAGGTTCACCTTGCCAGTGGTTGGACCCACTTTCACCTTCAGAACTGCCTTCATTTCTAATGGCTTAGATTCAACAAGAAGCGAATCTCCCGTTCCCGCACATCCCAAAGATGCTCTGTTGGACTGAGATCCGGTGACTGTGAGTTTAGTGAACTCATTGTTCAAGAAAGCAGATTAAGATGATTTGAGCTTTGTGACGTGTGTGTTACCCTGCTGGAATGCTTTGTTCATCGAGGCGATGGGGGGGCGTTTACAGTGTGAAGAGCCTGTGCTGCACGTGGATATGGTCACATTAAAAATAATGAGGTCAAACAGGAAAGATTGTACCTCTCATTGGTTTCATATGGATTGCATAGAGAGAACAATTTGTTTTCTCACTTCGTTTAAAAGAAGACGCTGAAAGCTTTATAAAGGCACATCTCTCATGTCTGAGTGGCAAATATTATCGTTGAGTTTTGGTTATTTTTCGTGACGTTTCAGAAAGAAGTTCACAAAGACTGAGCACCCTGTTTTCTTTACTTTACAAGAGCACAATGTTTTGTTGTTATTGTGAGTCTACGTAAATAAAAATAGACCCTTCACAGTAATGTATTACTCATTTCTATATGACAAAAAATAACCATTTCACTGTTATCAGGAAAAATGTACCAACTCCTGCCGGCCCCGGGGGTTAAATGATGCTCCATTGGTACTAAGGGACCCACATTGTGCATGCCAAAAAAAGACATCCCTCACCATTACACCAGCAGCATGAACCGCTGATTCAAGGCAGGATGATCCATGCTTTCATGTTGTTTACACCAATTTCTGACCCAACTATATGAATGTCGCAACAGAAATCAAGACTCATCAGAGCAGGCAGCGTTTCTCCAATCTTCTACTGTCCAGTTTTGGTGAGCCCGTGTGAATTGTAGCCTCAGGAGTGTCAGCGGTGTGTCTTCTGCTCTTCTGCTTCACGGTTGGACGTGTTTTGCGTTCAGAGATGTTCTTCTGAAGACCTCGGTTGCAACGAGTGCTTATTTGAGTTACTGTTGTCTTTCTATCAGCTCAAACCAGTCTGGCCGTTCACCTTTGACGTCTGGCATCAACAAAGCATTTCCACTCACAGAACTGCCACTCTCTGAATATTTTCTCTTTTTCGGGCCATTCTCTGTAAACCCTAGAGAAGGTTGTGCATGAAAATCCCAGTAGACCGGCTACGTTCAAAGTCACTGAAATCACATTTCTTCCCCAATATGACGCTCAGTTTGAACTTCAGAAGATCGTCTACACTATGTTTACATGCTTAAATGCACATGTGATTGAATGATTAGATTTGTGCATTAATGAGCAGCTGAACAGGTGTACCTAATAAAGTGGCCAGTGCGTACGCGTCTCATTGCTCAATGTCTCTGGCAAAACAAAAAATGGAGGAAGCAGCTTGTATTTAACTCCTGTTAGCAAAGCGATGCACTACAAAAAATCTGTTTTTTGTTTTGTAATCCAATACAATGATCTAAACATCCTTAAAACAAAATGTTTACTTAAGAAGCAAAATGATGTAACATTTTCATAAACTGGAAAGTTTGGAAAAGCATGGCAGAAAGATGGCTGATGCATGAGTGAACTCAATAGACACAGTGTCAGCTTTCAAAGTGATCTGAAGTAGAAGATGAAGCCTAAATCAGTAAATGATCAGTATATTTTAATATAGCGAGTTTTATACTACAGAGCATCATGAAAAGTGTGAAGCCTATCAAAAAACTCAAAGCTGCAGTCGGAAAATAAACTTAAAGCTTCCCCTCACACTATAAGTTTTATAGTTTGAAAACAGTATAAGTTTTGAGATTAACTTCACACTCCTGCAGTGCAGAGGCAGTTCTAATGCGCGATCTTCTCTGGATTTCAATCTTGCCCGAGGAACATTTAACAGTCTCTGGTTTGATGACCTAAGAGACCTTCCAGAATTGTGAACAGATAAAAGATCAGAAATATATACTGGAGCTAATCCATTTAAAGAGGGAGTTACAGTAGTCAAGCCTAGTTGAAATAAAAGCATGGATTACCCTTTTCAGGACCTTTGATGAAAGAAATGATCTTACTATAGCTAGGACCCGAAGATGGAAAAAGCTGGTTTTGACTTCTGCTTGTCAAATTCGAGGTCCGCATCAAATACGACTTTCAAAGAAGTCAGTGGAAAGTTTTCCAGTAGTGTGAGGAAAAACGATCTAATTCAGAAAGAACGGAATTATTGTTCTTAATCCAAACTAGGAATGTTTAACCCAAACTAGCAAACACTTTTCTCCACGTTCTGTTAGATAGAAGTATATCAACTCTTGTTATTTTGCTTCTGAAGTGAATCTATCTTGTTTTAAGGATGCTGAGGTAATTTTGTTGCAAAACAAGAAAAAAAACGGAGTAAGAATATGATTTTGTTTTGTTTTTTGCAGTCAGCCCCTTCACACGCCATTGAAACATTTTAAAGACAATTGCAATTACACATTGTGAATCTCAACACTTAGAACTCGTGCAGAGACTCGATACAATAAAACATGTTCAGCATGAGCTGTAGTTATTGAATTGGACCTTCTCAAACAAACAAATGAGAGATTTGTGATAACTAGTTGCACATGCAGGCTAATAGATTGACAATCCATCTGATTCGCCGCTCGCTACAGTGAAAATCACACTGGATATCAGTGCAAGTGTCATCTGTCAAAGCCCAGCTTGCTGAAGATTTCCGAACACACAATCGCAGATTTATTCTTGAGTACCAATCTGCTGCGACGTTCGTTCTCTGCTCATACAAGATATAATTCTTGCAATGTGGCAGCTTATTATCCAAAGCACTGGAGCTTCAAAACGAGCAGACGAAGATGTGCATTGTGTTGACAACTGTATCTACAGCATATACAGGCAAATCGCTTCAGAAAGGAAGCGCACTCGTGGACTTAAAGGTGATCAAACGGTTTTGATCTGCATTAGTAGTCTTTATTTAATCAGCTTGTTTTAATGCAAAAACCAATGGGAACCGAGACAATCTAAGCCTATCATTTGTAGCATAGTGAACAAAAGTGATGCCCAGCTTAGGGAAATTGACATCTTCAACCTTTTTTCAAATAGTTTTTAAACTTTGCTAAAGATTTTGTTAGCATTCTGTCTAGTTCTAATTATGTTTGGAGTCAGTTGTTTTATTTGTGACGATAACACAATGAAATATGCCAAATTATGTGGCATCGTTTTTGTCCAGGCCGTCATACAAAGACATTAGGATAAGTACATTTTAATTTTAATTTTTTACCAGGAATAATCCCATTGAGATAAAAATATCTTCTACCAGGGAGTCCTGGCCAAAATGGCAGCATACAAAATTTCACACACATCATATTTCAAGACAAACATTAAAGGAAAACAAAACAAAAACTAAAAATCCTGTCACAAAAATGTCCAGCACTCAAGATTAATGTAATATATAAATGTTAAGTAAAACCCACCTATTCAATCAAGCTTTTAACATATAGGACTTGATTGTGATCTTATTTTTTCCTTCTTTTTTTTGTCGTTTGAGGTTTTTATTGGAAAGCGCCTTGTGCACCTTTTGGTTGTTGGAAGGTGCTATATAAATAAAGTTTGATTGATTGATTGATTGATTTTTTATTTTTGTTTGCATGGTAAATAAACCTGTTGCGGAAGTTTGTTGCCAAATCATTTAGTCAAATAAATACCTTAAACAATTCTGGCGTTTTGTTCTTCCCTCATATTTCTAATATTAAAAAAAGATGTTGATGATTTGAGCTGTCATCCACATCAGTTGTGTAGTTCTATACTCCAATGTCATTGTATTTGTACCAGGAAATATCGGAAGAAACTAAATGTATACGTAAATGTAGAAGTGTGTATAACTTGTTTTTAATGAAGGAAAAATGATCTGGTGCACCTCTGAGAGAGCGATATGATTGTCCTCCGGGCTTCACACATCTACTCTGCTGGGTTTCGGTGGGTTGTTTTGTGTTCAGCTGCTGATGAAGGATGTGATATTGTTTGTGTTGGAGGTGGAGGACTTTCTGGCGCCGCCACATCAGTGCTCAGGAGGAAACATTGAGTCATCTGTGGTGCGTTAAATGTTAGAGAAACAAAATGCCAACAGGTTAGTGGGTTGCGATCAAAGTGTCCACTATGAGATGATGTTTGGGGCGGCACAGCTTTGCTCAGGTGGAAACTGCTGCAGACAGAGGCACAAACTGAACACAGAGCAGAACCCAAGAGCCATGTTTCCAAGGATGCACTCTCGTTTTCATTGGAGGAACAAAATGTTGACTTGTAAAACAAGCTCTTGTCCCCGTTGCTGTTTAAATCACAGGACCGGACACCAGTAATTTTGCCAAGAGATCTCTTATTTATTTTTATATATATGTCAAGATATAGGAGAGAGAGAGTATGCTGGAGAGGTGGTCTTCGTTCCGTCTTTTGCACTTTGTATTGTTTTTCTTGCCGTGCTAAGTTATATCTCACAATTATTTTCACCGTATTTTTTAGCAATTCCTAGTTTGTCTTTTTCACAGAATTGCGAGATATAAATTGCCAATTGCTGAAGTTAAAATTGAGAAGATGCTTTAAACATGCAATTGTGAGAAAATGTCAGAATTGTAATTTTTTTCTTAGCATTGTGAAATTATATCTCGAAATTGAATTGAAATTTTATAACTAGCTGTTGCCAGTTATTTTAACTTTACTTTTGTGAAGCTATGAAACCTGAATTAATAACTCAAAATTTTGAGAGAAAAAGTCCGGATCTTTCCTGTTGCTCAATCAGTAGAGAGCAGTGCTTGCAACATCAAGGGCATGGGTTCGATTCCCAGGAAAAGCAAGAACTGATTAGAATGTCAATGTTTCTCGAATGCAATGCAAGTCGCTTTGGATAAAAGCATCTGATAAATGCATAAATCTTGCGATAAAAGGTCACGATAACCTTGATGATATTTTTATTTCGTAGCAAAAACAAGCTTCCATGTATTTTAGCCCTTATGAACTAAAATATTTGTAGAGACACTTTTCTTATTTCAGTTAATATTTATTTGAATTTCAAGTAACGTAACTCCTTTTTAGTTTCCGTTAACGATAATAACCCTTCCACTAACACAAAATGATGTTTTATTAACAAAGTTCGGGAGGAGCACGTTCAAAGGATTAACGCAATCAACACGTCATCAGCAATTACACCTCATCCTATCAGCAGGAGAGGAAGCATGTATATATAGACATGTTTGACTCACCTACAGCTCTTGACACTTTTCGGCATCCCTCCACCCCCCCCCCCCCCCCCCCCCAACTCCTCACACTTAATTGTTCCTATCAAAGTCAGGATACGGGGGGAGTGCTCCAGGTTCGGGCTAAATACCGAGCTCGGAGCCCTCTCCTCGGACAGCACGCCAAATACGCTTACCAATTATTGCTCCTGAATCATTTGTAAGTGTGAACTCGTGAAATACATTTTGTATCCATTTTCAAAACTACAATCCGCTGTTTTCCGATCATCACGTCTGTACTGTTTCTTTAAAATAAACGCCAACGCAACATCATTCAGTTATTTTTACGTGTGCCTGAATATGTTTTATGCGTGACTCATAAGATTTACCCCATACCGCCTACATGACACGGTTCACCTCATAAAATTGCATCAGTTGTTGTTTCTCAACTTATTGACCTTCATGCAGTTTCCTTTACGCTACTGTAAATGCTCAAGAGGGCTTACAGCGGGAGGAAAAACAACAAATACCTCATGTATGCTTTGAAAGACAAACCATCCACTCACTCAATAAGCTCAAACAAGCAAGAAACCAAGATGGGGGTCTCAGAAGGCCCAGCGGTATTTGGAATGGAGTAACGATTGCCTCGCGACCTGTCGTTCAGTCAAGAGACACTCATGCACTGCGCACTGGATGTTTACAGCTCAGTAGGCCTGCAGTCTGGGCCTGATCGATACGCCCCTCTTTTTACGCCTCAGCTCCCCACCGAATGTCCCGCGGACTGGACTTCACGCTCCGCCGAGGAAAGGCAAGCCACGTCAAAATGTGCAAGGCAAATTAAGAGACTGATAGATGTAAATAATTCTGTTTTCCAGACGCTCGCTCTCGCTCTCGTCTTGTTTTCCAGATGCATTCCAGCAGGTCTTGTTTCTTCCGTGTCATTGTCTGTCCATCCGTCCTTCGGTCTGACGGAAGAAAGCAGCAGGTGGGCTCGCGTCTCGGTCACCTTCCACAACGGCAAATTCCTCTGTGGCGAAAAGGACAGAAGAAAATAACCTAATTTGCGGCACCATGTTCAGGGTTACTAAAAATACATTAAGGCTTTTATTTGCACTTCGGTAGGGATGTGATGAAACGGCGCGGCCTTGACTTCCACCGAAGACACTTATGAGAGAAAAATTAAATTTTTAGCCTTTTGCATCCAAGGCTAGTTTATTACTTGTAAAGCAAGTGATTTCTAAGGTCCTAATATAATGAAACTCTAAAAACGTGGCTTGAAAGCACAAAAAATACATCGCTGCACCAATAAAGCAGTAAAGCACTTCAAAACCACTCTGGAAAAATTACTTTAGCAGAACATTTTAATGAAGGATTACAAAGAAACACTGTTATTTTTCCTAGATTTGTGTGCAATGACCTTCACAGTGTTTTTATTATTATCAAGATGTTGAGTTTTAAATGTTTTGTCTTCATTTCAATTCTTGTAAAAGTTTCAGTAGTTTTGTTCTATGTTTATATATGTAAATATATAAATTACTTTTTATTTTAGTTTTAGTTTTTGAGGGCCTCAATTTTAGCTAAATTAAAATGTTGACTTGGCAACTAGATGGTTATTTTTTTCCAGTTACTTTAAGTGATGAATTTTTTTAATGGTTTTAGTTTTAGGTAACTATAGCAACCCTGCATTAAACTACAATAATATGAGAAAAGTTTCCTTGGCAACTTTCTGAAATGTTTGTGTTCATCAATTTTTTTGTTATGATATATATATATATCATGGCCATGAATGAAGAACTCATTCTCTCGGTTTTGCAAATCATGGCCACATTCTACTTATTCGTTCCCTCATTTTGCTTGAACTAAAACAAGTGAACAAATTTTCACAACATTGCCACGATTTAGTGCAACAAGGGAACAGATGATTTTATTGTGTGCGCAGTTTACTTAAAACAAGGGAATTATTTAGTAAAACGTCGAAGGAAGTAACTAAATTCAAGGCCACAATATACATATAATTTAAATAAAACTCAGATAAAACTGTCATTTTAAGTAACACAAATATTTGTTATATAATCATCTTTTTACATTTTAGATCCACAATGTGTATTATGGAAAGTTAAAATAGTAATTTTTTTATTGCATAAAAATATATGTTTTTATGCAATAAAATTTTTACTATTTTAACTTTCCATAATACACATTGTGGATCTAAAATGTAAAAATATTATTATATTATATAAAACATATTTTTGTTACTAAAAGTGACATGCGGGAAAAATATATGTTTTACATTTTAAACCCGCAATGTGTATTATGGAAGGTTAAAATAGTAAATTTTTTATTGCATAAAGACATATATTTTTACACCATATCACGTCACTTTAAGTAATAAAAATGTTTTATATAATAATATTTTTACATTTTATACCCGCAATGTGTATTGTGGAAAGTTAAAATAGTTCATTTGTTCTTGCATTTGAACTGTAAGCAAAATAATCTTTTCAGTAATGGTAAATGTTTTTTCTTTCCGCCTTCAGAAAGGTTTCACAGCTTGACAGTGGCAAGGGTTGCTCAAGGTCGCACTCACAGTCCATTTGTCTTCACACCGTAGCATCAAGACTGATCATGCCGTTTGGGATCAAAAGCATCCTGGGATTGCATAACACCTTTTTACTGGCCTAAAACAGACAGCAAAGGTGAACTCAGTCCCCCACAGTGCAGAGCGTAAATGTGAACATAAGTGTTTTATTGCAGAGCTAAATTGCGAGTTGAGTGACAGATCACCTGTATGGCTGTGTGGGATCTTTTGATGTCCCGTTTCATTATCATTAAGAGAGTAGCAGCTTGCGGTCTCTTTATTTTACGCCTGGCGGTGTATCGGGACATGCTGGCTGTTGCTCCCGACAGCTGTAAATAAATGAAGAAAAAGTAACTCCGTGGGGAAACGCATATAGGATTTGCTGACTTGTCATTGTCACCGGAATCTGTTTTTTTTCTTTCCTCCCTCCCGTTTACGTTTTCCATTTACCTTTTTTTGTGAGGAAGCTGCATTTCATTTACCAATTCATCACAGACGACTCTCCGTTACAATAATTCCCATCACAGTAATATGGTTTTCTGTGATTAATTTTTCAGCACTTTAACTTTTTTTCCCCCTGCAGCGTAAAAACAGCAAAAAACAGCCATTATTTAATCTTGTGTAGGATACGGAAAAAGAAACGGGCGGTAATGAATGAGAGTCTCTCTGGTGTGTTGTTTGGCAGAACTTCATCACTCTTGATCGCAGCCGTGGTTTACACACAGATTTGGTTATGTGCGCAATGCATGCTGGGAGTCCGAGGGAAGCCATTAATGTGAGTAACACTAATAAAGATGGAACAGTTTTGGACGTGTTTAGTGTGTGTGTGTGTGAGTGTGAGAGAGTGAGGTGGACATTTATGTGAAAATAAATAAATAATCTCACAGTTGGTTTTAAATCAGTCCTTACCAACGGTATGTGCAGCAGCTGGTGAGAGAATGGAATTACATTTATCAAGCTGTGAGCGAGTTGTGTGGAAACGGCCTACTGTTAGCGCTGATGATTAGGATTATAAGGTTCATCTTGTCTGTACACACACACACACACACAATATATGCACACACACACAGCACACACAAACACTCACAACATACACACAACACACACTCACAATACACACACACACTCACACACGCACTCACAACACACTCACACACACGCACTCACATCACACACACGCACACTCACAACTAACACATACTCTCGTGTAATCATACATGTAAATGATAATAATAATCAAAATAATGACCAAAACAAGAAAATTACAACTTTGAAAATTAACATGAAAACAGATACATCTATAAAGATAAAAAATATAATAATATCTCATATATATATATATATACACACACACATACACATATACATACACATATACATACACACACATATATATATATATATATATATATATACACATACACATACACATATATATACATATATATACATATACATACATATACGTATATACATATATATATATATATATATATATATATATATATATATATATATATATATATATATATAGGCTTTTAAAATATTTGTATTATATGTATATGTTATAAATATTTTCAAATTTTTTATTCTTTCAATCATATACATACACATATACATACACATATATATATATATATATATATATATATATATATATATATATATATATATATATATATACACATACACATATACATATATATACATATATATATATATATATATATATATATATATATATATATATATATATACATATATACACATATACATATACATATACATATACATATATATATATATATATATATATATATATATATATATATATATATATATATATAATGTATATATGCTTTTAAAATATTTGTATTATATGTATATATTATAAATATTTTCAAAATTTTTATTCTTTCAATCATATAGATTATTTTAATTGTAGCATTAATATGAATTTCAGCTTCAACATTTTCTACAATAGTTCGACTCATTTTGATGACTAACAAAACATCAAAATGAATTAAAACTGAAATGTAATAATATGTTCACCTTTTAAGATGAGCATTAAAGTCTGTATGAACATGCATTTTTAATTCACTTTTTTAATACATTTAATCTGAGTGAGGAAAACAGCAGCATCCCATTGAATCTATTAGTACAGACTTCAAACAGACACAATTATCATTAAATATCAAAAACCCACATTGGAAATGAAAAATAATGGCTTGCTTTCCTGCAGGCATGCCTTTTGTATGTTGCTTTTCCAGTTTAGGCGTTCTGTAACTCACCTTAATGGAGTCTCAGTCCAGGCAACAAGCCCGAGGACAAAGCTGCACAATGGCTTCTGTTCACTCACCAGCAAAGTTCTGGAGCCACCAATGGATGTACAATTTATGGGCAGAGCCATGCCATACGCTTTTAAGTTCAATGGTATTCTCCGGTTTGAACTTTTCTTCCCCAGCGGCACCGCCGTGGCATTGTGCTGCTGCTCAAAAAGGGGCGAAAAATTCAATTCCGGTTTCTTTCATCCAACTGTGGCCACCTGGGGAATCACTGAGCACTTGCATGAAAATGAACATTTAGACAGGAAGACGATGTGTGCATTAATAGTCCATATTTCCCTCACTTTTATGGATTGCTTTGCTAAAAAATAAGCAACTTTACCTGATTAGATTTGGGCCAAGCTTGAAATGCCACCATACAGGGATCTTCTATCACACATAATTATCTAGCAGAATAGGGACTATTAAAGTGCAATGATGGATATAAAATTGCATGGGTTGTGACAGAATATGTGTAAAACAATTTAGAACATAAAGATCGGTGTCTTTTTCTTCTCTTTTCCCTTAGTGTAACATAGGCAAGCTATTAAAGAGCTGTTTGTGTAAACCTCACTCCCTGGGCTTCAGAGGCACGTTACAGACTTACGCTAGAGACTGCTCACGGTTTTGAATCCTCAGAGCGGGTCGTGTAGGAGTGTGTCGTGTAGGACCGGTTACATTTGGTGCCGTGACCCGGATAGTACCGAGGTTTAGGTGGTGAGTGTAACAGAGGAAAGCTAATGGGAGCTGTGCATGTAAATCACACTCCTCTGGCCTCTCATGCCAGAGATGCCGGAACGAATCCTGCTGGAAGTGGGTTGAGTAGGGCTTCTTACATTTGGTGCCGTGACCCGGTTTAGGTGGTGATTGTAACAGAGATGCTGTTACATAGATCCTGGTTCATATCCTGCTTGGAGCAGGTTAAGAAGGGCCAGTTACATTTGGTGCCGTGACCCGGATGGGAGTGAAATTTAGGGGATGAGTGTAGTGAAGGTAAGCTAGTAGGAGCTGTGAACTTTCAGAAATGTAATTTGCACAGAGAAGCAAGGACCTTGTTGCAAACTTTATATTTATGCATTTATCAGACACTTTTATTCAAAGCGACTTGCATTGCATTCAAGAAACACATTGACATTCTAATCAGTTCTTGCTTTCCCTGGAAAGAGCGATCTTAGCGTTATAAACACCAATGCTCTACTTGTTGAGCTACAAGAAAGTTGATTTAAGATGACAGACAAGTCAACAGAGATGTTGATGAAAAGGCAGAAGGTAAACTTTCCTTTTTTATTTGAATTGATTAATTTAAAGGAATTTTCAATTGAGAAATGTGTGCAAAATTGTTGCAGAACGTAATTGACTTTGTAAAAGCAGAGTAGTACAACAGTTCTTCTTGCATATGCACACATTTTTTTATGTAAATAAACTGTCTGTCTGTTGCAAAGGATAGTGATACAATTATAGGATGCCAACAAACACAGCTTGATAAATTGTATTTTCTGGCAATACACAGAAGAGAAACAAGGGTTGTATCTGAATCCACACACCCACTTAACTCTGACTTTGTAATGTTTCCGTCTGGAAGAAGGTATAAGCTCTCAAAATGTCTTAAAAATGTGGAGTTTTAAATGAAGGGTAAGCAAATCTTTGTGAGAAACATTTCCTTTGTGTTTTTTTCTGTGTGTAATTGGGATTTTATCTAAAGGCAAAAGAGAATTTCCACATCAGTGGAAAAAAATCTATAACTGCTCTGTTTTCTATACATTTTAAATAAAGCTGAAATAAGAAAAAACATTAATGCATTACATACTAAAACTATAACTTGGATAACTTAGAAATAAAAATAAAAAACAGAAAAAATTATAAAAGTGTCAAACAAGCACATCCACGTAAATTTTAAATAAAGCTGAAATAAGATAAAACAGAAAGACATTGCATACTGAAACTGAAATAAATATAAATTAGAAATAAAGAAAAAAAACAGTTGATAAGTGTCAAATAAATACATCCATGTTTAAATGGACTAAAACGTATAAAAATAAAGGGCAATTCAAAATAAAAATAAAATGCTATAATAATGTATAAAAAACAACACTGACCCTACTTAATTTGATATGCTATGAAACATTTATTTAAAAACATTTTATTAATGACATTTTTTTTAATTACTAGTCTATTACTATTACATATTCAAATAAATTGAGTCCAGCTCAAACAGTAGAGAGTGGCACTTGCAACGCCAAGGTCATGGGTTCGATTCTCCCGGTAATATTTACATTTACATTTTGGCAAATGCTTTTATTTATGGAGCACACTGACATTCTAATCAGTTCCTGCTTTCCCTGCGAATCGAACCCATGACCTTGGTGAATATATTATATATATATATATATATATATATATATATATATATATATATATATATATATATATATAATGTGTGTGTATATATATATATAATGTGTATATATATATTATGTATATGTGTGTGTGTGTGTATATATATATGTGTATATATATACATATATATATATATATATATATATATATTAGTATGCTTCACTTACTGAGCATATAATGTTTCAACTCAGCCACTTCTAAGGCTCTGTTTCAGTCAGCAGACAGACAGCGAGGCAGCTCTCTAGGATTTGCTCTCATGTAATTTATGTGTTTCTGTCACTGAAGGGCAGACGGGGTCACTCTCTGCAGCTTAACAAAGACCCATAGCGGACACATGCAGCAGAGAAGCACTAGATCAAAGGATCCGTCACATTGTGCTAATTAAAGGGCGGTTCTGCTGCTAATCTGCAACACTGGCCTGAGCGGAGAAAAGAAGAGAGGGAACGACACTGTTCGCCTCTGCATCATTCAGAATGATTTTAGATCTCAATTCAATTCTTGGTTTTGATCTGAGGTTGCACACATGGATCTAGAATGGTTATGCTTCCTGCCTTTTGGAAAAGCCTTTTGGAAACATTAAAATGCTTTCAACGGCTCACTGGGTTTCGGAACAAACCTATTATCTCTTGTCCCTCATCCTCCCTAAGGAATATAATGGCAGAGTGTCTAATTAAACCATGGCTGCGGATCATAGCGTCTCCTTCAGCCCTTTTAGCAGCTCTGTGTTACATTAACCCATACTCTCACCATCACTGTGTTTCATCTTTTATCCACCTCTCTGTGTCTGTTGCGATGTTGACCCCTGACCCCTAAGTTTTTGAGTTCCCCCTGACTAAGGGGTGATTCCCACCGAGCACAAAAAGATGCTATGACAAAATCAATGCATCTCTATGGAATCCTTGGATATGGAGTGCATTATACTGTGTGTATTTATATAAACAGCTTTTGTCTTGGTTTGAACAGGCCTACACTGAAACCATGTCAACTCCCAGATCTAATGCTATAGTTATGTCACTTTGGATTTGCCATAATTTACCATATATTGAAGATTTGACTCTGAGCTGTTTGAAGAACAAAGAAAGTGGACCCGATAACACTGGTTATAGTGAACTGTGCTGCTCAAATCATGGTCAAGTGGAAGGCGTTTCATATAGTTTCTAAGTTTGACAAAGACATTAATGATTCTTAGAAACTGGAAACTTATAATTACAATAATTACACCATGACATGAAGGCACTACTGTGTATGAAAGAAGATTAAAAGGTAGCAACAGAGAATGATAGACAGTCAATTTCCCAGCAAAACTGTATAGGTAGCATTTCCACAGAAAATTGGTGCCATTGTGTTTGGAGCGCAGTGAGGTTTGTGACTGATTCTAGATCTGTGCTGCTGGATTTATTTGCTCAGATTGACTGCAAGTGGTGTAAAGTGTCCGTACAAAGTCCTCCTGACAGTCTCGCGGTTTCAGTCCATTTAGCATTAGCGCTAGCACAAGCATCTGATGAAATGCATGCCAAAATCCTGCCAGGTCGCAAATATTTGTTGATGAGATTCTCGTGGGCTTGAGGGAGAGCGAGCACTGGTGTTGATGTTTGTTCAAGTTTTGAGTAAACACTCTAGATTGAAACAAATAGATCTTCCTCCATCCTTTCAATGCAAATGCAACATATTTTATTTTATTTTGATAGACCACTTCTTGCAGCTGCATGTCCACTAGCAGTCATTAGATTATTAGTAGACTGTCTGTTTAAAGGGTTAGTTTACCCTAAAATAAAATTTAAAAAAATGTATTTCTGAACACAAAGGATATTTTTGATGAAATCTCAGTGCTTTCTGTCCCTCCATTGACGGCTAAGCAATTACAACTTTACAACGCTTCAAAAAGTTCATAAAGTCTAAATTCAGTCTAAGAAAGTGATAGTCTCTTCAGAAAATTTGGACTAAACTGTTCAGTCCTTATGGATTAGTTTGACAATCTCTTTATGAACTTTTTGAAGCATCAAAGTGGTAGTTGTGTTGCTGTCAATGAAAGGATAGAAAGCTCTCAGATTTCATCAAAAAGATCTTCATTTATGTTTCAAAGATGAATGAAAGCCTAATGAGTTTGGAGTGATATGTGGGTGAGTAATTAATGACAGATTTTTAATTTGGGGGGGAACTAGAGTTTGCTAATACTCACATTTAGTTACAAAGTTACTTATAGTTATGGACTCTTGAAATATAGTGTTACCCAACATATTTATTAAACTTCATTGCATGCTTAATTTTATATTGCAGTATAAGTAATGTGATATCATGGTTTAATCGTGTTTAATTTACAAATAAATATTAAATGGCATGACAAAATCTGCACATTCCTACTGTGCACAGTACATAATTTCATGCAGAGTCTTTCATGCAACTATATAATTACTGACTGCATTGTTATCGTGTGAAGTAGATCGAAAGTGATCTTCTCCATGGATCAATAGTACTGACGTAAGAATTCATTAGCAATGACGTAAGGAAAACAAAATGAAAACTGAAATGTACAATTAAAGTACACACAACCTGTTTGTTTGGAGATGGCGCTTGTTTTAGCGTGACAATGTGTTGCTGACATTAAACAAGGACGTCGCATAAACCGAGCCATTAACAGAAACATATACTTGATAATGGTTTTCATTAACAGGAATAATCACATTAGAAAAACACATGTTCATTAAATCTAACCACCAAAAAGCTGCAAATGACATACAGCTTGAAGCTAAAAATGTAGCAATGCGAAATGAAAAGCTTCTGAAGATAGTTGATGTAATTATGGAGCAGAATATCTGCACTGTTTGAGCATTAAACCCAAAATGAGATGGAAACTCGAATAAAAACTAATGGAACTAATGAAGGGGCCTCTGTTAATTAAGATTGAATTTCTCGTGAATTTCATCAAGGTTCCTCTAATCACAGTCTCAGGGCGATCTCATTCGCTGTCATTACCCGCTCCGTGATGCATGGTAATTTGAAATGCATTCTTATCAAAACTCTGGTGTAATGGTCTGTAGGTCATCGACCCCTGGTTTCAGCCACGTGTTGAACACGGTTGTTTTTTTTCCCGGTATCTTCCTGCCTATTAAGGTCTGGATGTATTGTATCGGGGTTGCCTGACATACAACAACCAGTAACACTTTACAATAAGCTTCCATTAGTCAACATTAATGCATTAACTAAAATTAAATATAAATGAGCAATACAATAGCGTTATTTAGTAATCTTAGTTCATGGTTGACAATGAAAATACAAATGTTCATTACTAGTTACAAGACATCATCAAAATGTAATCCAAAATGTATTTTTGTCTTCCCCTGGTTCACTATGGTCTGCCTATTATAAGGGTTTATAATTGAAATCGGATGGGGTTTTTTTTAGGGAAAAAAAATTCGTGCATCTCTCATCCGTGCTTGTCTCATTACATCTGCAAATCGAGTAAAGTTGCTCTGGCTGCTTTGCCGCAATACTGGTGTGGAAGTGACAGAGGTTAGTTGTTATTTAACAAGAGAGTTAAGTTGATATGGAGCCGCTAAACCTCCAACCTCTAGAGAATCATCAGAAACGAGGACGCGTAATAAAACAAGAATCAACATTGTGTGTTTTTGTTTTGAAGATGGCAAGAACCGATGATGTTATAAGAGATGAGAGGTGTTATAAGAGGTGTTTTATCACTCAACAGGTGTGAGTGTTTTATTGAACAGATATATTGCCATATGTAGCTCTCTAACTGACTTCATTGGAAAGCATTATGTATTGTGAAATTTCATTTCATTATGGTTGTTGACATATGAGTATCCTGAGATTCTAGCAAAATGGTTTGCTTTGAGATACGAGCACGCATACAGACACCGAAGCAAGGTGTTGGAGCACTCGGAGCAGCTCAAGCTCCTCATTTATGGGTAATTGCATATGATCTCCACTAGAGGCATCTTGGTTTTACAGCGGGGGTTACCGGGGCAACGAGTGATTCAGGAGTATTAAGCTGGGAGCAGCACGAGTTATGAGTGTTCAATAATAATAAATATGAGCTTCTGAGTCTATACAACACACAACACGGAAGAAACACTACACTTCTGTATTGTGTTTGCATTGCATTGTCTCGAAGGCAAGAACTCATAATTAAAACCACAATTTATTTTATATTATAGGAATCCTTATATACTATAATTTTGTGAGTGTGTGTGTGTGTGTGTGTGTCTCTATAGAAATTAAAAACATGTTTTTTCCATTGTTATTAGCACTAATAAGGGAGTTTTTTTAGAGGGCCAGAATGGATTAATCGTTTTTCTGTTATTTCTTATTGGAAAACATGATTTGAGATACGAGCAATTCGAGTTACCAGCTCATCCTGGAATGGATTATGCTCGTATCTCAAGGTATTACCGTATTGTCATAATAACCATTTCCAACACACGGAGCCATAGCAGGTTGAAAGCAATGTTCTTCCGCAAAATGCATGCAGTTATGTTTTTTTTAACTGCTTGAGATCCAAAAGTTTCGTAGTATACCTTTAACTAATGCAATGCGGCAAACATTGCACAACAAGGGAGAGAATTTTCTTTTGTTGTTTCAACCAACCCATTGTAACTTATGAACTTAAGCAACATGTAATATCTCATATGTGTTTCATATCCTGTCTAATTCACTTTATATATAGATAGATATATATATATATACAGCTTTTTTTACCCCAACTGATCTGTGTTATGATCATTTTTATACTCATGTTTGTACAGCTTAGTCCTGTGCATTGAGAGCAAAAAAAATAGAGACAAAAACGGTCTCCTATTTACACGTCTGTGCACCCTGCTGCATATTGATATGGAATTCAATCTTCCATGAAATCACGGGCTCCATTGAGTTTTCAATGGCTTCGACTGACTCGTAAACTGTTAATCATTCAGGCCTGATGGAAGGCAAGCCGAATACTTTACTAGGTAACCTGAACACTTCCATCACCCTTCTCCTCTCTTGATGAAGGACAAAGGTTTTACAATGGATAAAAGATTTGGTAACAGTAATTGCCGAAAGAGCAAATGTTTCACTACATGTGTATTTATAGCATAGATTTACTGAAATACTGCGTTGTGTCAGCACATCATGTTTTTAATTACAAATTTTAAATTGAATTTTATGCTCATATGAACCATTGGTCTTTTAAAGAATATAAATATGACTATAATGTGATTAATTTAAATTATGTGCAATCCAAAGTTGCCTATGAGTGAAATGAGTCGTGATTTTACACATCAATTAGCATTGTAATTAGGCAGTGATGTGATTAATTGCAGAGTTACAAAAAGCAAGGAGCCGATGATCTTTATAATGAACTGCCAGACACGAAATCAGCCACTGACTGAGACGACCATCATAGGTTATGAATTAGGCAAATCATTTAATGTTCTTACCGTTATTTAGCCAGTGGGTGAAATCACCTGCCTCAATTATCTTGGAGTACATGCAACTTTATATAAAGAAATAATCATGAGATAAAGCTGTGGAAACATTTTAGAATGACCAGAATTAATTCAAAACAGACTTATTGACCTGCAAAACTGATTTTCTTACTCTGTGTTTTTGTCGAAACATTCTTAAATCAAGATAAGTTTGCTTGAGGTGCAAAATGACTGAAAAATGCATAAAAAACGAGAGCCAGTGCGTTCAGAAAAATCATCTTATTTCCTAAAACTTGTTTTCTAGTTTATTTTTCTGACCTCATTGGTTCTTGTTTTAAATGTAAACTCACTTAATTTTCCAGAAAACAAGATTTCATTTTTTTAAGTCACGTGTACTGTAAAACAAGAGAAAAACACTGAGAAAGTATAATTGTTTTGCATTGTGAGTGGACTAAATTCTAGCTTCAATTTCTCGATTAATAGAAATCGAATGAAACTTCCCATGTGATCTCGTCCCGAAGGCCGCACTCATGATCTGGGATTGTATGAACTCAAGTAAACAGCGCTGCGCTCCAAAGGTAGTTAAATTTCTCACTTCGGTGACTTTATTAAATCAGTTTCTGCATGCTGAGCTCCTATTGAAACTGGAGAGCTATTTTCCCAAAGCGTTTTGGTGGAATGGAAAGTTTTCTTTTGCTATTTTAAGAAGGCAAGCAAATACACCATCATTTATCGGCAGAGTGGGGATGGAGTTATTTAGGACAGGTGGTTTAGAAAAAAATAGTTATAGCAAATCTCAAAATGCTCTTGCATGCATCGAAGACAGTTTCATATGAACTGGAGCATTGGTTTGCTTCCTTGTCTCTAAATTGTTCAATTGCAGTGCAGACTAGGAAGAGGTGTTTGAATCCTCAAAACGAGCCTGAATTGTGGTGGGGGGCCAATGATAAGCTCGTGGGGGGTCGGATTAGGCCCACGGGCCTGACTTTGAGTACTGTTTTTGAGATGTCTTTAAAGCACCAGCGCATAGATGGTTTTCAAAGGAACCGGAGAACAAAAGGTTTTTGAAAAAGTTCTTCTGTAAAATGTTTTCAGTTCAAACTTTTATGGTTAAGAGCGAGTTAATAAGCATCTTTTGACTGAGGAGAACACATAGGTTCTTATATTCTCATCTCAAATGATCCAAAAATATCCAAAACCTGCCACTATGATTAAGATATAAAGATGTGATATTATTGTTTTGACGCATTGAGAGGCACTTCAACATTTGTTAGCACAAAACAAGAAATAACAACATAAAAAAAACATTACATTTAGCTTTTTTTAGTTTCTCATCTCCAATTAATAATTGATATTGCTTTTTTTATGCATAAAATTATTCTGATGTAAATTTGAAATGCATGAATATTTACCTGGACTTGTTTGTAAATATATGTTCATATGTCTTGATATATGATGTAGAATGATCTAAATTGTAAATCTATTTACAGAAAATGAGGCGCTGCTCTGTTTACCCAGTAAGACTTGCTGGTCAAGCTCGTTAACGCCTTCACATTTTTTGAAGTGGATTTTGAATGCAATGTAGCATTACATAACTAGTTATGAAAATGTCAAAACTGATCTTTTTCATACCACACACATGTGTTTTATGTCCATATTCATTATCTAAATGTTAAATCTAAATAACAAATAATTGGTTGAACTGAGGTGCTGCCCAGTTTATCAAATAAGTCTTGCTAGTTAAATAACGGCCTTCGTCAAAAGGTGTTAAAGCATATCTTTTGCATGTTACAAAAATGCTATTTTAGCTCATTAAGAAAAAGAAAGGTCTGATTTCAATGCTGCTGTTCTTGAATGCCAATGTAAAATGTGTGGTCAGTATACAGAGTATGCGTGGTTAGGCATTCAAAATCAATTTAAATACCCCACATATTGATAGCGGTTGCCCACAAATTATATACAATGTAATTACCTATATACAGTGGAACATACTTATCTCGAGCTCGGTTAACTCGCCAACCCTATTAAGTCAACGATTTTGAAGTGGAACCGCCAAATTCCCTCAGTGTTTTAGCATTTTCTTATTGGTCATGTCGATTCTTTATGTCGCCGAACCCTAATATCTCGAGACAAATTCACCACTTAACTCTGTTATCTGGATAGTCGCTCACTCCATTGACGCTTCACTCACTCTTGCGGCGCAGTGCCGTGCGGCCGCAGAACAACTCGCGCAAAAATCAAGCTTTACAGATGCTCTCTTGGAAGAGGAGGCGCAGGATTAGCATCACTGTCCAGGAATTCCCAGGTTACATTGATATCGACAAAGACGTTGTTACTGATAGAAGCTTTTATTTTCAAGCAGACCGTTAAATACAAAAAGCAACAAAGCATTTTAGAGTTTGTAAAGAAACCATAGTAACCGCGTGTGCAATACTTTCAGAACTGTGTTCGAGCGAAATGACTGTGTTATGAGTGAATGTGTTTGTGTGTGTGACTGTTTATGCTGTGAGTGAAATTGTGTTTGCAATGTTGGAGAATATAATTAAAGGTTTGTATGGAGAATGGAAGGTGTTTTATTGTATTCTGGTAAATCTCTGCTGTTAGTTGCTGCACATATGCCTTTTGTTGTTAGCAAACATATACAGTATATGTAGATTTTTATAGCATGCCGATCGCTTCATCAAACAAATCGGCATATTGGCTTCTGGTTATCTCGAAGATAACAAAGATAACAAAAATAACGCTACAGGTCTAAAAAAAAGCATACAAGAGAGACACTCAGGAAGAATCATTTCTCCCTGAGGTGCCGCTTGGAATGAGACAGCACTCTCTTGTACTCTAACTAATGAGCAATTAACAAAAGATTAGCCAATCAGGAAACTCCAGTGATCAGCAATGATGAAGTCAGGAGGAGGAGACTCAGGGTCGTCACAATCATCAACGTTTTTTTTGCAACCCCGTAGGCCGTCGACATAACAGGTTCCACTGTAATTGCAAGACGACACAAAAGCATTGCAGTATATTTTTTCAATACCATCTCACTTTTTTTTGGCTCACCATGTCCTTTAGGGGCTCGTGGATGCGGCATTCCCTTGCCAAACATAGTATTCAGCTTTCTTAGAGGACAGTTGTGATTTCATAGTGGCACACAGTAGTTGCATGTATGTTTAGAGAGTAATATCACACACACACACACACACACACACACACCTTACACATTGCATTGTTTGTGGGAGTAACTAGCAGTTCCCTGGTGTCTCGAATGACAGGAGTTGACAAAGACACAGCACAACTTCTGGAAGTCTTAATTTATCTCAGGACTGTGACAACAGAGGAAATTGCAGCATTTATTTTAGGCCCGAATCTCAGAGGTCTCAAAGACAGTAGCCAAGACATGCTCCCGTCTCATTTAGAGCCATTTGCACTACAACAAACCCTTGAGCGATCTAATCTAGGAAGCTACACTTTCTGTCTGTGCATTTGAAGAACACACTTTCGAATACACGTTTGCAGCATCGCAGAGGATTACAGATCATCCATCAGGGAAAGCGAGGAATCCCTCGGGCGCTCGCGTCCAGGGTCTAGCGCACAACCTGGGCACTCATCAGAGAGAATGGGAACGAGCTGAACCTGGTCCCATTGAGACCACTTATCCGGCGGGCCGGGGTTCGGCAGGGCACGCGGTGGCTGTGTACCGCTAAGTATGTTTCCACATGCACCTGTACTGCTACCAAAAATCTGCAGTCACCACACAGAGAGAAACTAGATACCAAAAGGCTAGGCCACACTTAAGAGGAAGCTATTTTGGGGAAGTTGAGCATCTCTGAACTCAGGGTTGTTTATTACTGAGCGACACTTTCTGTTGTGCGATGAGGTAAACATTTGTAAATGCTTTGCAAGATTTTAATTATGCATCGTCACTTTTAATAAATGATTATGCGTAATACGGCTGCTCTGAATTCCAGTATGAATTATATTACACTGAAAAAGGTGCAAACATTTACGCTTTTATCCAAAGCGACTTACATTGGATATAAGGAGCACATTGAATCAGTTGCTTGCTTTCCCTGGGATCGAACCCATGACCTTGGCATTGTAAACACCAATGCTCTACTGATTGAGCTACAGGAGTTACAGGACTATAGGATTGTTATTGTAAGTCATGTGCAATGTTACTCTGTCAGCTAAAAGTCTTGTGCACTTTTGCAGATTATTGAGGTCAAGAAATGTGGAATTAAACGTAGAATATATTTTGCATTTCAGAGAATATATTAAGCCTAAAACCCAATTTAAAACATCAGTTTCATATCCAGGCATCGATGATCTGACCTTGAAAATCAATCCTATAATCTTACAGATTTGTTTTAAACTATTTGTACTCCCTAAAAATACATATTTAAAGTGCCATTCTTTCTCTAATACAAACTTCTTGTACTGGTCGCTTGCTTTTACATACATTTTATGTTAAAATGCGCTTCTAAGCAACGTCCGTGAAAACAGGGCAATTTCCTGTATTGATTCTTGACAGGTTTTCCTGCATTGCATTGTGTTTAAGGGTTAAAGGAAACGGTTGTAAACTAATCTGAAAATGACCCATTTTTTCTACAGATTCCTCTTCGTTTGGTGTAGAAGGAGAATGTTTTAATAGGAAATCGAGTGTTGGACGGATTGCACTAACAAGCATATTTTCATTGGTTTTGAAAGAAGAATTTAATCATTTTGTCAATTGTTTTGTGTATAGAACAGGATGATGAGTGCGCTTTGGTTGGGATCTTATGTAAGCTAAAGCTAGTCGTCTTTATATGTTTCCTGTTTCAATAGGAAATACTTTAGCATGGGAAAGAAAACTAGTTTTTCACTTTGGTGAACATGAACTGGGGGACTTTGCCTATCAAAAGATATCAAACAATCATCCGCCCTCGAGTGCTGCGGGAACCACGGAAAATATAGTTTTGTTTCAGGCTGCTTATGTGATCGGTGAACTGTATCGACCCAGAGGAGCATTTCAATTATCTTTCAAAGAGATTCCTCAGACATGGCCGCCATTTGCATATCGAGCAGAACCATCTATAGAGTCAAAGCGGGTTAAGAAACAGCGGCTGTTTGTATTTTTTTCCTCATCTGCTGTCAAGCGTACTCGAGAGGGAACGGCTGCTTCGGTTTGCTCTTTGAGTTTAAAAGCTCACCTGGTTTTAAATACACCACGGCGCTCACTGCATCCGTGCAACAAGTCGTCATACTTCTCTAGTAAATATTCTCTGTGTTTTCCATTATTCAACACTGCGCTAAATTATTAAAATGCAGTGATCTTTGTTTTTTGTCCTACACACCGATGGCGCGGTTGGTTATTCATCTTCAAGGTGACAGTTTTTCCATAGTCGAAGCAAGAAGGGAATTTCAGTTTGTCTTGTGTTGTTGTGATGGATAAACCCGTTTCCTGCTTCAGGTCAGATAATTGAATTATTGTAAATGTGACTGATTTATAGTCATCCGTCCTTTCATTCTAACCTTGGGATTTCCTCCAGATCTGCCAGTTGTCGGTGAAGTTTAGTTCATTGGTGCTTTTTCAACTACGGCACTTTTATTTAGCAGGGTTTGATTTTTTTTTTTTTTTTTTTTTTTTTTATTAATCGTAACAGATTTCCATTTTCACTTATTTTTGCTACTTTTTAGATTTCTTTTGTTGTATTTTCATTGTTTTACTCTTGTTCCAGACTTAAAATATAATATAAAAATAGAATTTTGTACATTTTAAATCTTTATATAAACTAGGAGTAGGTTTAACACAAGCATTTCACAATTTGTAAGGTAAATGATTAAAAAATCAATTATTACCCATTTTTAAAGCTGACAGGAAAAAGCATACATTGACTAAAACATAATCAGTGATTAATATTTGATTGTTTCTTTCTTGATGTTCATAATTTATTTGTATGACAAGCTGGAAAAAAATATATCCTCACAATTTGGCATGTTTCCTTGCATTATTACAAGTAAACCTAGACTCCAAATACAACAATGTAATATGCTTGCAAAAATGTGTATATATATGTATCTGTAAGTGTGTGTGTACATTAAATGAGGTCAAGGTTAGTGTACCATCGATTTTATTTTAATAGTTTATTTTCTAATAGTTCACATGGCCAAATATGCCCATAGTTGAAGAAACATGCTTATATGATACCTTAAGTGCATTCATAAATAATAGATGCCTTTAATAATTCAATCTAATCAAAGTGTTATTATGTGTGTTTTGCCCTTTTCTCCTCTATCTGAAATATCGGTTTCATCTCTGCATTGTTGCTATGCTTTGGAAGCCTATTCATTTTAATTATGATTTCATTTCATAGTAATTTAACAGAAAGGTCTTTTCCGAAACGATCTCTCAGAGCTCCGGGGCCCGAGTGCGTATCCACACGCTCAAAACGCATGATCAAGGGTGGTCGCGATTCATCATGGTCACTGAAGAGTTCACGTCACGGGGACTGACAGGGCAGAGATCCTAGACAACTTTGATCATTCGTAGAGCGCCTACACGACAGAGTTTACACTGGGAATCCACTGATTTACATGACATTTCAAGGACGTAGAGGTGAACTCAAGAGAGCTCTGCAAAAGCTTTTATTCCTCCTGTACAAATAGGAAATTGTCTCTCTCTCTAATAGCTCAACTGATGTTGCTTAGGCTAATTAATAAAGTCAGCAGGTTACCGAGAGCTTTAAAACCCTCAGTGTGTGGCATTCAGACAGTGTTGCCAATTTAGCGACTTTTCAGACCAATTTAGTAACTTGTTTTCTTTCACAAAAAGCGTCTGGCAAGCAACTTTTTGGACAGTCAGTCACTATATCACTATTGTTTGACAGTTAAAAATATTTAAGTTACAACAGCTTTACTGGACATTCGAACATTCATTGGGCAGAATGCAAATACAACTGAGTGATGTCACGAATATGCTAATATGACTTGACATGACTTCTTCTAGCAACACTTAGAGACTTTTCAAGCAGATTTTTGAAGATACTTGGCAACTAGAGAGAGTGATATTTTTGCGATGGCATTGAAGGAATAGTTCCGATTCTTTGACTAATGAAAGTGTGTGATTTTGAGTGTTGTGAAAAATAAGAGAAACCAAGCTGAAGGACTTTTGTTCTTAAAGTTTTATTTCTCTTTTCACTCTAATCTTTATCTGTATTTGTACTAGGATTATAAACGTGTGTTTTGACCTTCCTCGAGCTGCGTCTCTAAGAGTCCTTCAATCAGGACATTCCTAATCTTCAATAAGTCCTTCAATGATGTCGCACGCGCTCCTACACAACATCTGTCCACCTTAAAGCCCAAACAACAGTTTAAGCTTATATGAACCAGCTCCATTCTGTCCACCCACGTTAACCTTGGACAGATTGGGGCAGGTTTGTGTGCTAAAGATTTCAAATCAGTACAAAGCATTGAGAGAACTTTCCAACTTTAATTTTTTTTTTTGCTCTCATTTGAAGGTGACATTCTGATTTCATTCCTGGTTTGTGTGGTTTGCCATGACATTTACATTTCTGCATTTATCAGACGCTTTTATCCAAAGCGACTTGCATTGCATTCAAGAAACACATTGATATTCTAATCAGTTCTTGCTTTCCCTGGGAATCGAACCCATGACCTTGATGTTGCAAACACCAATGCTCTACTGTTTGAGCTACAGGAAAGAATACCCTAGTTGACATGAACTGATTGATCGTTTATCCATAAATACCCATCGATTCAGGAGCATGCTTTATTTTGGGGCGAAATTAAATCAGATAGTCATTGGTTGAGCTGGTGTTCGGGATGTTTTGAAAGCATCACAGAGCTGGTGTAGCTGGTGTTTGCACATTTTTGGTGGGAATCAACTTAAAGTCTTTACTTATAGTAGACTGTGCAATGTCCTAAAACAAGAAAATGAGTATTGTTGAAGTTCTGCTTCCAGTGTCTTGTACTATGACAAAAACTACATTAATAAAGCGTTTAAGCATTTATGTAGCTTTCCTGTAGCTCAATCAGTAGAGCATTGGTGCTTACAACGTCAAGGTCATGGGTTCGATTCCCAGGGAAAGCAAGAACTGATTCAGTGTGTTTCTTGAATGCAATATAAGTCGCTGTGGATAAAAGTGTCTGACAAAGGCATAAATGTAAACGTTAATTGTCTGAAAAAAAGCAAGTGGAATGCATAGTTAACAAGGATATGAAAAACACTTTAAACACTTTAAAGCCTCTTTGTGTTATAATTGCACTCTTCAAACTATTGCAACTAAAACCTTCCAACATGTAGACTTTAAATTAAGACTGACAGAGTTGTCGGAAGTTTAATTGTGTTGCCGCTGAAGTCACACGACCATGGTTCATCAATAGTCAACGTTTAGCTTTGACTTCTGCCGCATTTGTCTTTAGGCTTTAAATGTTGAGTTCAATTGTGAAGATTATGTTCATGTTGATCATGTTGATTGATCATGTTGTGTTGGTCACAGAACTTATTTTCTGAAATATAATGCCAAAATCCCATTGGCTTTTTGTTGTTGGAACCAGGGGAATGCAAACGTCTGGGTTCTGCAGCTTGATTGTCATTTTATTTCTGGGGTTTTTGTGCTGCTTTCGTGTTGCTGCAGGACTGAAGGAGAAAGTGTTGGCTGGCACTTTCATCATTTTCATTTTCTTTTTTTGGCATCATAACTGTTCTTGGATCATTGCCCATTTGGATGAGCAGAAAGCAAGTGAATTCCACCATGCCAGACAAATTTATGCCGTTTTGTCCAGAGGTGAGGGTCATCATTGACTGCACAGAGATAAGGTGCCAGAATCCATCTTCACTCACGCTCCTGTCTGCGGTGTTCTCTTCATATAAAACCACTACCTTCAGGGGTTGATCGGTATTGCGGTGTGTAGTGCATCCAGCTTGTACACGGTGGTGTATATTTTTGTGTACAGCTTGAGCCCAGGCTCCATCTCTGATCAAGAGCTGACAAAACAGTCAGGGATTCTTGACTTGCTGGTGCCAGGTGATGCTTGCACGACTGGCAAAGGTTTCACCGTTGGGAAGATACTAGCAGAACAGAGGCTCAATTTCACCAATCACCTTTTAAAACAGCAGCTCAATTCAGCAAAGAAAGTGCAGAGCCATAACTTGTCTTTGAATTCTCGTTGAGAGAGCCATCAGAAGAGAGACGGCGTTTCACATGTGGGACACCACAGTGCCTTCAAGCAAACAGCTGTGGACTAATGCTTGATGTTAAAGGTCTCAAATGGGTATAGCTTTTTATTTTAAACAGTGGCTTTTATGTAATGTATTTTTATGTTAAATTTTTGCATTGTATTTTTTGACCTTGTACATTTTAATGTGGAATTGGCATCAGCTATGGATTGTTGAAATAAAGAAACAGTTGTAGTTTCTTAAAACATAAGTTAATGGAATTATAATGGAATTAATGAATTATAGATCTTATCCAAATATAAAATCTTAATCATTTACATTTGGCAGATGCTTCTTTCCAAAGCGACTTACATTCCATTTAAGAAACACATTGAATCAGTTCTTGCTTTCCCTGGGATTGAACCCATGACCTTGGCATTGTAAGCACCAATGCTCTACTGATTGAGCTACAGAAAAGTGAACAATTGTACCATTACTAAAAATAACTATATAAAACTTCCAGACTACATTTTGTTTTTATATTGTTTTTGGCAGCAGGACTGGAATCAAGGTAAGATGCATCTGAACATTGAACAAAAGAGTTCAACTGTGTTCAGAGTAACTGTACAGCACCTCAGGTTCCCTGTCTAGTTTGCTTTGAGTATCCGCCCTTGAGTATCCGCCTGGCCAGATGCGTCCCCTTGCTCCTCATAAAATCTCCTAGCGGTCACTCTAGGCTTGTGCATTTCCTTCCATGATGGGTGTTTCATATTGTGTTTGGTCACAAGATAGAAGAGCAACGAACCTCAGGGCACAGGACCAAATCCTTTTAAGATTTCACATTAGCCTTCAATTAGTTAGGTGATGTTATATCATGGTCTGTCTCAATACTCGATTCTGATCCGTTTAATGCATAATAGTTTCTTATCCAGTAGAGCATTAGTGTTTATAACGCCAAGGTCATGGGTTCGATCCCCAGGGAAAGCAAGATCTGTGAAAGAATTAAATGTGTTTCTTGAATGTAATGTAGTGTAAGTCACTTTGGATAAAAGCGTCTGCCAAATGCGTAAATGTAAATGTAAGTAGTTCATGTCAGGGTTCTGCCACATTCAGTCTAGTCATTTCTTGTTGTTGTGGCAGAGCTCTGACACTCCCGTAATGTCTTTGTTTTGTGTGTGCGCATGGCTTCGAGGGTCTCGAGTCGCGCACTCTATTGTCTATGTAGTGTCTTGTGTGCGGGTTAAGATGTCCAGTCCCGATACTTTGGTCTTGTTCAGTTTCGGTTTTGTGTCGGGGTTCGGACATTCATGATCCGTGTGTTTGTCCTTGTTGTGAGCCCTCGAGACGAGTGTTTGATCGTTTGCGCGTGCTTTTGCATCTTGTGAGTAGGCGTGGTTTCGAGCTTTCCACGAGCCACACTCTCTCATCTGTGTGTTATGTTTAGCACGCAGTTCGTGTTTTCATCGGCCACGTGCTTTTCATATTGTGTTTTCACCAGCTGCGCTTTGTCGCTTGCTTCTTGTGAACACGTGGCAATACGCGTCCACATTGGCTGCGTGTTCGTGTCTTGTCATTGTGTAACCCCACCCGCCTTGTTCCCCTGTTAAACTTTTAATTTGTCCCAGCTGTTTCCTGATCATTATCCACATCATGTGCTCCCTATTTAACCCCTCCGTATTTGCTGTCTTGTGCTGGTTCGTCCTTGTATTTTGCTGATGTTTTGCTGTCCTGTTCCTGTTCTGTCTAGTTGTCAAGTCAGTTAAATCTCGTTTTTTTCCCCTCGGGGTGGTTTCTGTTGTGTTTTTGTTTTCTTTTTATAATAAAGAGTCCCCATCTACTGCATCCTTGAGTCCTCGTATCTTCCCTTCTACATACATGACAGTTCAAGTCAGTTTAATCACCACTCCATATTAATGCGCTGCTTTCATTGAACAGAGATCGTAAGTGATGAAAGGAACCAAAATTTTTACCCGCCCTGTCGACTATTGCTCTGCGAACATAAATAAGAGTTTTATCTTGTCTTTCACATGGCAAATCTATGGCTAGCTGTGCATTAAACGTTTTGAATGTACTCTGCGGATGCAACCGCTTTGAGTTGTTTATTCTCTGCCTCCACGTTACGCATTAAAATCAGTTTATGCACAGCCAGCTGTGGATTATCCTTTACTTGTATAATTTAAGATATAGGATGTTATTTAAGGAAAAGTTTCTTTGTTACCTGTGTATGCTCTGCGGAGTGTAGATTTACATACTCTTCTGATGCTGGATCCTTGGCTCACTTCCTTAGCTTCTCAATCACTGATGTAGTCTCTGCAGAAATCCCCTAAAATAAAACAAAACCAGCAACAGAAACTTTCTAAAAGAGTATGTTCAATTAAGTTTCATTAATTTGCAGTGCTAGTGTACAGATAGTGGCAGTGTTACCCGTGTTCTTGGTCTATACCAGTGCTTCTCAATTATTTTCTGTCGCGCCCCCCTAGGAAGAGGTAAAAAATTTGCGCGCCCCCCTCCCCCCATTTTGGAACTTTTGCCTCATTGTTTCCATGGCAACGCGTCATGCTTGTCACGTGACATACCGCAGTCACAAAAAGCGCTGTATAATAGATCACAGTTACTTAGATTTTTCTTTTTTATTCAAAATAGTCACCAACTTGTTGGCTCAACTTGTTGAAACCTAAAAGAAACCTTACATGGTTGAAAACTCTGAATTGTTGTGATAAATGACAAGCTCTGAGCGCGTCTTTTTTTGGATCAGTGCCAGATATCGCGTGAAAACGTGTGAATTGAGCTGTTGATCACGTGACACATATGAACTTGGTGATCGTACACGTCAAAGGATGAGAGGACGGTTATCTGAACTTCATATATGCTGCTCTTGTTCAGTGCAAGAAAACCTACTCCCCAGGGCAAAAAAAAAGCATGTACCCCAGGGTCACGCGCGCCCCCCCCTGGCATCGCTCCCACTATTTGAGAACCACTCGTCTATACCATGTTTGCGGACTGTTGGTACAGTCTGCATCATAGAAAGTTTGGAAAAGCATGGCAGAAAGATGATTGCACAAAGCTTTGCACACCGTACATGTGCATGATGAGCTAATGAACTCAATAGACAGTGTGGAGTAGAAGATGAAGCCCATCAGTAAATTATCAGTATATTTTAATATAGCGAGTTTTAAACTACTGAAAAATGTATGAAGCCTATCAAAAATCTCAACTGCAGTCAGAAAATAAACTTAAAACTTCCCTCACACTATAGAAAGAAAGAAAGAAGAAATGTAACATATTATTTAGCGCTTTTCCAGAGCTCAAAGCGCTTTACATAGTACGGGGGAATCTCCTCAACCACCACCAATGTGCAGCATCCACCTGGATGATGCGACGGCAGCCATATTGCACCAGAACGCTCACCACACACCAGCTTATTGGTGGAGAGGAGACAGAGGGTTACACCCCTACTCTTGCGAAGGACATCCTGGGATTTTTAACGACCACAGAGAGTCAGGACCTCGGTTTAACGTCTCATCCGAAAGACGGTGCTTGTTGCAGTACAGTGTCCCCGTCACTATACTGGGGCGGTAGGACCCACACAGACCGTAGGGTGAGCGCCCCCTGCTGGCCTCCTAACACCACTTCCAGCAGCAACCTAGTTTTTCCCAGGAGGTCTCCCATCCAGGTACTGACCAGGCTCAACCCTGCTTAGCTTCAGTGGGCAACCAGTCTTAGGCTACAGAGTGATATGGCTGCTGGCGTTTTATAGTTTGAATACGACACAGCATCAGCATTTTGAGAAGTGCATGTCATGTGAAGTGTAAGTCTATTCTGAACTTCTAGTGTAAGGGGTTAGTTTTGTCACTTTTCATTCCTTTTATAAGGAAACCTTCAGAGAATGTGGCTCCTCATTGACCGATAACATACACATCTCACAATAACCTCCCTGTTTCTCACACTTGACACTGAATATTGACATTAACAATGACATTAAAGATCATTTCAATTACACATTTTCTGACTATTCTTACCTACTCTTAATGTGTTAAGCGAAAGCATCCTAATGTACGGTTTGTTACTTAACTTCATGTATAATTTTCCTTGAATCCTTTGAGTTTTTGAAGAGGAGCGATTGAATGAAGCTCCCTGCGTCGAGAAACATCTGCTGATGTAAATACCTGTAGATTCTGATAGATGGTAGTGCGTCTGACTCCATTTCGCCCAAAGTCGCTTTACAACACAAATGCTGTACCAGATATGCATTCTTAGTTCCTGTAAAAGGTCTGCTTAAGCTCGATAACCATGCAAAAATGACATGCATCCATTTTCTAAATAAATAGTTATGTTACAAGAGTCCCATTCGACGCGCTTCCCTCTAACAAACACTGTAAAACTTCCAATCCATCACAAAAGCGTGAGAAAAGACGGTCCCTCTGGTCCATTTAACTGTGATTTGAAGTAACAATTCCCATCTGGATAGACAAATGTCTGTTAACTCCATTCACAGAATAACATCAGACAGAACAAAGCGCTGTCTAAGCAGCCGAGTATCTTGGGACACGGATAAAACGAATCTGAAGGTAAATCTTTCACTTCTAAGCGGCTCAATAATGTATTCTCCAGAGAGTTTTGCAGACGCACTAAAGCATTCACAGAGCGGGATGTCTCCTTTACTACATTCAATAATGTAAATTTTCTAAATGGGCCCTTCAGAATGGGAGTGTCAGGAATTTCCGTCCTGACATGAAATCATAACTGACCTCCTCTGGTCTGGCTCTATGTATAGCGCCATCATGAATTTTGCATTATGTTGAATGGCTCTCAAAGATATTGACTGACTGCAAGTGTAATTTGTCAGTACGGCGGATGTGAACATACGTCAGTCGGGCCGGACCGGTGATCCGTCTTATCGTGGGGGTTCTGATGGAACGATGCAGGTGTCAGATTGACCAGACGACAAATTCGGTTAAGCCGGAATTAATGGGCTTGTGGGAAGATAGAAGCCCTCTGAATGAATACCAAATGTGGTCGAAGAGCATATTGAATAGACTCGCTTACAGTGTGAAAATGACCTTTGAGCAGTCTCTCACGTTAAGGGAAACAATTAAAATATAACAATATAGTTTTGTAATATTCTACTGCAATGGAAATGGTTCCTTTGATTGCTGTAGTAAGTACTCAGGTGCAAAACTGACAATTAGTTTATTGCAGTGATAGTATCATAAAGGATTTCATCATTTTGAATCAGAATAACTTCCCCTCACTAATGCAGCAACATCTCTTCTCGGGGGCGGGGCATGAGATCGACCAATAGCAAACCACATCCATCCAATCAATTCCTCACGGACAGAATCAAGCCCCGCCCCACTTTTGATCTTGTCCCAGAAGCTCTTTCACTCGGATTCATGACACAATATGGAGGAATAGACTTGCATGCTGACTTTAATTTAATATGCTGTAAAATATCTGTTCATCTGCCTGGAATAATTATAAAAATAGACTAAAGGTGACTTTTGCACGAGCAAAATATTGCACTCCGCTCTCGATTTACTTTATGCACTTGGCAGACACTTTTGTTTAAAGCGACTTACATTCCAATCAGGATATTGACTTTTCTTGTTCTTTTTATCGCAAGACAAAATAAATAATTGTTGAGAAAGAAGATTTGTTGAGAAAAAACTGTTGAGAAATTGAGAAAAGACATTTTGTCTTATTTTCTTCAGTTATCAATATAATGGCATTAAAATGCATTGACCATGAGAATGAGGAACCTACAGTTTAAAAGCAGTTAATTTAGATGACGCCATATGTTTTAGGTTGTTTATTCGAGGTTCGTTCTCGTGTTACGCGTCACGTTTGAGCTTCAGCAAGAACCAATGAGGTTCATTCTCGTGTTACGCGTCACGTTTGATCTTCAACAAGAACCAATGAGGTTCATTCTCGTGTTACGCGTCACGTTTGATCTTCAACAAGAACCAATGAGGTTCATTCTCGTGTTGCGCGTCACGTTTGAGCTTCATAGAGAACCAATGAGGTTCATTCTTGTGTTACGCGTCACGTTTGAGCTTCAGCAAGAACCAATGAGGTTCGTTCTCGTGTTACGCGTCACGTTTGAACTTCAGTGAGAACCAATGAGGTTCATTCTCGTGTTACGCGTCACGTTTGATCTTCAACAAGAACCAATGAGGTTCATTCTCGTGTTGCGCGTCACGTTTGATCTTCAACAAGAACCAATGAGGTTCATTCTCGTGTTACGCATCACGTTTGATCTTCAACAAGAACCAATGAGGTTCATTCTCGTGTTACGCATCACGTTTGATCTTCAACAAGAACCAATGAGGTTCATTCTCGTGTTGCGCGTCACGTTTGATTTTCAACAAGAACCAATGAGGTTTATTTTCGTGTTACGTGTCACGTTTGATCTTCAACAAGAACCAATGAGGTTTATTTTCGTGTTACGCGTCACGTTTGAGCTTCAGCCAGAGCCAATGAGGTTCATCCTTGTTTTCGAAATTTAAAATTTTGGACTGAAGCAGTCAATTTATATGGATCAGTTTTGTGATTTTTTTCGTTTTAGTTGCATAGCTGTCAATGAAAGGATATACCGCTCTCAGATTTCATCAAAAATATTTTCATTTGTGTTCTGAAGATGAAGGAAAGTCTTACGGGTTTGGAAACACATGAAAAAATGTGGGGTTGGGCGATCTATCCCCTTTAAGCTTTGACTTGAGAATACTGTTTCTCTACTCATTTCACCTGAGATTGAGAATATTATGCAATTTTTGAACACTGTTATTCATATTACAAATTTAAGCTTTTATAATCTCACAGAGAACAATACAGGCTCACGGCATCCCAGACACCAACATTTTAACTATTTGTAAAAGATTAATCACTGTCTGGCCATCTGGGATTTCAGTATGGAGATGATGATCATAATGTTTGGCCAGAATCATCACTGTTGTTTGCTTTTGGCGTGATGTCATACTGGATTATCACCTGTATGAATAGTAACCACAATATATTTGACCACGCCTATTATTTTTCACTTCTAATAAAAGATTTATTCACTTGCAGTGTGCTGGTTGCTGCACATAAGGAACCCCCTGACAGCGCACCTGTCTGGCCGTCTGTGAGGGTACAGCGCTTTGAGACGATGCCTTGCTCTGACAGCACCAAAGCTGGAAACACAGTGGGCTAAAGAGCTGGAATCAGTCAAACCCCAGCCACCCACTCGATCTGGCACAGATCAGGATCCTTCATCTGAGAGGGAATGTTGTGGCTCGAAGCAATAACAGCAGAGCAGAATACCGGCGAAACATTCACTAGGCAATATTTTATATTCCATTCCATCGCAGACTTTTGTTTTACAGCATTGTTTGGATGCGCATGGGTTCGCTGGATATTATGTCTGATGCTAATGCTACACAGGAGTTGGCATGCTTGACAAAAAGCATTTTATCTGAGAGCAATCATCAGTTTTCAGTCGTTTATAAAGGACTGCGTGTGTGAAAAATGATGGAGCTGGAATTTATGTCCTGTTTCACTCAGAAATAAAAGTAATGGGTTGCAAACATGTTGCATGTTGACTTCATTTTCATCCCAAAAAATAATTTTCTTATGTTATTCCAGAATGTGTGACGTTCACGGCTCACAGGTTAGGCTTATTATAGTTAAATAAAACCAAAAACATTATTTCTGAAAAGCGATAACTTTGAAGTAAATGTATTTAATGTAAGTAAACACAGGCTTCATCCATGAACTGTCTTTTACTTTAGTCATCGTGTTTTGCCTGTCCGGCAAAATATTCTCAGTTTGACTGAAAGTAGATCGTCTTACAGAGCAGAAGCTTTTGTGTTTGAGTTTTCTGAGGTTTGCACATCATCACATCTGAGATATTGATTCAGCAATGTGAAATACAAACATTTTCTCCACTGGTGAAGATAATCTGTTTGGTCTTGCTATGTAGTCTATAAAATATGATATTCTGGAACATCTTCAGCTAGTAACAGTCCCAAAAAAAGTGTTTACTATGAGCAAGTTCCACTTGTGCTTCACAGACATTAAAGTCACACAAAATTAGATCTGTCTGCACTAGATCTACTGTTTTAGCATTGCAAACACAAAATTATAATGCATTTAAGGGTGACCTATACACACTATACATGCATAGATTTGCTCACAAATAGTCAGAGGTCGCTAGTTTTTTTGCAGTCAGTCACTGATTTCAAATTGCATGACAATTTGTTTTCTTATTAACTTTAATAACTTTATTATGAGCAACATAAAGTGCATGAAATGTTACGTTACGGCAGGGTTTCTCAGACTGACTGTGTGTCGTATCGCGTCCGTCTGAATGTTTGACTCACAGCAGCATTTCAGCTAGAATAACTTTTCCGTTATAAATGATCTGGTCATTCGTGGAAATAAAACAATGCAAATTCCACAGAAGTACAGCAGGTTTCTGAAAACAGTGCATTTGTGCCTTTCAAGCCAATTATGGTTTCTAACCTGTATTACTAAAAGCCTTATTACAGTAATGATCCTTTCTGATCCAAAGCACAACCACTTCTGAGACCACGTCGAAAGAGCAGAGACACCCAAAGGTTCTCAAATGCATCTCAATATGAACTCGATCTATATTTTGTTCTGTTAGTTTCGTAGTAGTGTGCTCTTAATCTATGCCAACATTTGTCTCATTTATGTTGTATTTCTCCAGAAGAATTCTAGGTGAAACATCTGAGACTGGAGTTGATAAACAGAGCAATTAAAGATTTATTTTTAAAAATTATTTCATGGATTTTATTTATCCATCATCCTGCCTAGTTATAACAAGTGT